>JANZXP010000196.1:50129147-50140048 GCA_027576715.1 Erythroxylum flavicans | reverse complement strand
AACAAATTTATTGTTATAAATATATATATAATGTAATGAGGTAAATTTATAAATTAAAAATCTATAATTTTAATATATAATCGAAATATAACCGTGGGATTTTTTGTATCCGCAACCGTGGCATGATGTAGTTTGAAGGGTTACGATGGTATGAGTTGAGTGACTTGTACCGAGTTCGTGCAGCAGGAGATTGCTTGGTTCTTAATGAGTGATTTGAAAATTACAAAAGGCCCACCACATTTAGACTATCCGACCCAATTCTGAAAAACGGGTCAAGTACTGGCAATTGCTCAGCCCAAATTTACGCGATATAATCCGATACGATAGTCAAGAATTTGGTAACCGGCGTCTAATTGGTACCGTCCGTATCCACTGTTATTGATTAGTACCCAAAAAAATATATTATGTAGTTCTCGAAATATTTTATATATTTTAATTAATATTTAAAATTTTTTTAAATTTTACATTGACAAGTTTTTTATTTTTTAATTTAAAAAGACACGATTCTTTAAGGTAATAAATGAATTTTTAATAAAATTTACCTTGTTCTAGAATAAAAAGTTTAAATTATGCAATTGATTCGAATAAAAATTTTAATTTAAAATAGAATAAGGAATGATAATGAGTTAGGCCTGTCAATTTTTTTAAATAATTTTCTTAAAATTAAAAGTATAAAATAACGTCTTTTTTTATTAAGATCGAGCTTAACTTGGGCTGACTAGGCCCATAATTATCTGAAACTCAATTCTTCTAAATAAAACGGTGTTGTTTTATTTAAAATAATTATAATTGAGCCGTTTAAACCTAGGTTTGCCATCCTTTAATGGAATCCTAATTTGAATCCAAAAATGGAACCATTTGGTGACATGCAAAAAGAAAAGAGAGTATATAAGTTATAAAATAAAAAAGGAACATGGCACATGCTAATTGGAATTGTTTAAAAGTGGTAGGTGCTAATGGAATTTGCCTACCCTTATGTTAGAGGAAATTAAGTAAATGGTCCAATGACTTCAATTGCAATAATTATAAATGTAATTATGACATGTATAAAATAGTCAATAAGAAAATGGTAGTCTTGCACTCTTTGTGTTTGAATTTTTGGATTCAAGGTCTTCACAAGGAAGTGTACAAAGAGATCTTAAACCTCATAATTTCCCCACTTTCATGACAAAACACTCGAGACTTTTTGCTCATAAGAAAACTTTTTTGTTTTTGATGTGGGCACATGCTCATGAACACACGATGAATGAGTGTAGTGATTTGAGAGAAGTGATTTGGGCATGTGGGCATACTCAAAAAGTGTACACAAAGAGTGATTGATATTAAATATGATTTGTAAAGAGTAAATTTATAAATTATTATATATTTAATAATCAATTCCAAATTTTATTAAATATATAAAAGTGGGGAAATTATGAAAAGGTACATGTATTTAGACGAGGACTCCATTTTCAAAAAAACTTCAGAATATATAATAATTAGTTCCAAATTTCACTTATATAAATATAAAAAAAGAGGGAAATTATGAAGGGTACATGCCTTTAGATGAGGACCCCATCCCCATTTTCACAAAATCTTCAATTATACATGCTGAGAAGCCAAGCAAAGCTAAAGAGTTGACAAGATAGTGTCACACTACTAGAGGTAATTACCATGCCTAGGGCTCCACTTGTAATCACCACTTCCTTTTTATTGTTCACTATTTTGTTTTTTTCTACCAAAACATCCCCTTTCAATGGCTAATGGGAATGCATCAAAATTTGGGTAGAGGTGTCACATCATAATAAATAATTAAAAATTTTAAAATTATTTTTTATAATATTGAAGCTATATTTGAAGGGATTGAATTCAAGTTATTATTCAAGTAAAAAATATGAAAATATCAAAAAATAATATTAAGATAACAAATGAGAGGAATTGAAGAAAAGTAGTGCTAAAAGAAAAGAAAACTAGTACAAGAAATTAAGGATGACAATAGAATATATTAGGTTTAAATCATATTTAATTATAATATGATTTGAAATTTAATTTATTTTGGACTAATTTCAATAATTATTTTTTATTGGAATTCAGTGAATTTTGTGTTAAAATTATGATTTATTCAAATTTTTATTCGTCAATTCAAATTGAGCTGACTAGTTTACCAATTTAAAAAGAGAAATGAAAAGCAAAAGAAAGCCAACGGCCCAAAGTGAACAATCTCTATAGGCCCATATGTTGAATAAACTTTAGGCTCTTAACGATAGTCTTTATGAAAGTTTGGATATTTCCATTTTCTAACTTTGAAGAGGAAACAGTTACCGTTGGATTGAAGTTGGGCTTACTTACTTTTCCCTTTTTTTTTCTTGGTTAATTTGATATGTTATTTTGTTAATTAAGATTTGTTGGACTTAACTAGCCACCGTTTTTCTTAATTGTTTAGGCATTATCCAAAAGGGTCAATATTGAATTTACAACTTTAGTCTAAAAATAAATACCCTAAAGCTATGGTCTTTTATGAGATTTTAAAAAGTCGAATAGTACGGAGCCTTATCTTTAACTAGTAGAGAGACTGTTTCTAAATGACCCACTTACAAAGAGAGAAAGAAAGAAAGAGAACAAAAATAAAATAAAATAAAAAACTTGTGCATTATAGTAATCTTAATTTATCCAACTTTTAAATTAAAATAATAACTAAAGATATACATTCATCTAATGAAAAGAAAAAGAACCTTTATTTATATTTATTCTTATAATTAATTTGCTATATATATATTTTATGTGAGTCATTTGAAAGCAGTCTCTTTATTAATTAGATTATAGTTGCGTAATACCGAACATTTCCAAATATTGCATATTTGCAAAATTTTTGCTAAATTGTTATTATTGGAAAGTGGTTCATCAATACTAATATACTTTTACGCCTGGATGATTAAACATCAACATTCTCGTACATTATGGTACCTCTATCACGATCTATGATTCATTTGCTTAAACAAATTCTGGTAAGAAGCTCTGCTGAACTTCAAGTGCAAGTTCCTCCACACTTAGCCGGCATTCCAGTCCTATCTGCACGCAATAACAACATCAAGCATGTTAGAAATAACAAAAATTATAATTTTAAAAAATTTCTTTTATTTGACAATCAATTTTTGACACGTGAAAATCTATCTTTGCAATATGTCTATGGACAAGCAGTTGCTCATTTTGTTACAAGTCTTCTTTGTCCTGAGCTAACTAGTATATAGAACTCATTTCCATTGATCCTGGGAAGTAAACTGATCACTCAAGCATAAGATGTAAGACATGATTCGTGTCTAGATATGTTGTTAGTTCACAAATTTGAAGGATGTTGTTACAGTCTACAACGACTGGTTATTATTAGTCCATGGCCTACCGTGTATATGCTTGAAAGCAACGTAAGGTAGTCACATTAGTGTCTATGGCCTACGGTGTATATGCTTGAAAGCAACATAAGGTAGTCACATTATGTACTTGGGTTACTTCTCAGACAGGTTTTGCTTTCGCAATGAAAATGACATAACTGTTAAACTTTGGACTGGAATTCTGTCATGGGGAAGAAGGAGAAGAAGAAGAGGAGGAGGAGGAAGAAGAACACGTTAAACAGTTATAATCATTAAAAATCACTAATTGTCGATACTATACGCTATATACATAATGTACTTATGTTTGACAAAACTTTTATAAGAAGGAGAAGAAGACATTAAACAGTAATAATCATTACAAATCACTAATTGTCGACACTATAAGCTAAGCCTTGGACTCCAATCATGTCATGGCCAAGAAGAAGAAGAAGAAGAAGAAGAAGAAGCCTTGAACTGCAATTTTGTCATGTCCAAAAAGAAAAAGGAAAAGAAGAAGAAGAAGAATCCTTGAACTCCAATTTTGTCACGGTCAAGAACAAAAAGCAGAAGAAGAAGAACTTCAATTCTGCCATGGCCAAGAAGAAGAAGAAGAAGAAGAAGAAACCTTCAACTCCAATTCTGTCATGGCCAAGAAGGAAAAGCAAAAAAAGAAGAAGAAGAGTAATATGAACATTAAACAGTAACGATCATTAAAAATATCAAATAGGAGACACCATATAATTCCTTATTTTCTAAGATTTAGCACGCTCATATTAGCGTGCACTACGATTAACCACTTAAACCTACCCTAACATTTGTATCAGACAGCTAGTTAGCAGAAAATAGAATTGTTTGTTTAAGAACACAAGTGTCATGCATGGGAAACTGGACTCTATACCTTAATCACAAACGAGTACAGAACAGTATCCTCCATGCTACTGATGTTTAGATGGAGGATCTCAAAGAAAAATCCTTCCAACACATTGATTATCCTCACAATTTGACCTGGTATTCTCTGACATACAACTTTTAGGATCACATTTGATCCTGATATCCTTGCCTCGACGTCTGCAACCGAAGAGTTGCAACAGGCAGCTAAATCCTTGAAGTTTTCAAACCCAACAAAAGGGTTTGGATCAGGTTGAAGAGGAATGAGCTTCAGTGGTGGCCTAGGGCTAGGGTTAGGACTAGGACTAGGACTAGGACTAGGGTTTAAGCTATTCCTTTGTTTCTTGGACTCCAAAGCTTGTAGAACTTGGTGCAACTCCTTTATGAACTCTATTACACCACCTATAATGGATGCTTGGTCCCCCTGTATCATGAAAACCAACACCATCTTCACCAACTAAAATTATAAGTATTAATTAACAAGAGCAAGTGAAGAGATCAGATGAGTACTCGTTTGATATAGAAACAAGGAGTCAAGGAACGTAAGACCCTGAGATGCTCATTCATCTGTCTTCTTCTGTTTCGCTCCACTGTTATGTGAGACATGGTTTTCTGGTTTTGAGCTTTCTCTGATTCATCTAAACTCGAAAGGTTGGCTATTTATAAGCAAACAAGCAAGCAAGCATGCGTCAGAGTTAATTGCAGAGTCCAAGACAGACTTGACATGTTATGGTGGATTCAGGTACATTAAATGCACTAGGATGTAGTCCCGTGAGGTTCTTGGTAATTCTTGCTTTTTCCTACCATTCTTTTTTGCTCGTAGATATAAAGTGTCACGTATATGATCTTGGGTCAATTACAGAACAGGCGTGAGTTAAAAGAATCGGATCCAAGAGTGTAGTTCCTTAACTTCCTACGTGTCTAGCTCATGCAAATTTCGCTCTTCTCATACCTATGAGTCCTCGTGCCTATGCGTTACTTCTATATAATATGCATCCCAATTGCCTTTCGAAAATGTAACTCTTCTCTTATGAAAATAAGGAGAAGTTGGTTAATGAGATAAAATGGTAATAAGAATAAAAATAAATATAATAAAAAATAAAAATTGATATAATCATTTTAATTATGATGATTAGTTAACATGAATAAATGATTACCATTATTGTTAGTAGCGATTAGTTTGTTAAAAATATTGAGAAATAAAAATTTATTAAATTTTTTAAAAATAAAAATTTGTTTTATATCAAAATTTAATTAATTATATTTAATTGATAAAAAAGAAAATATAGTTTAATTAATTATAATATAATTATTTGTAATTAATTATTTATTTAATAAAAAAGAAAAAACAAGTCATGGGTGTGACAATCTTTGTCACGCCGTGGCAGTTGCTCCTTATTCAAAAATAATTTTCATTCCTCTCATATTTAGAGAATATGGAGTAATCCTTGAAAGTCATATATAAAAACATTATTCCTATAATAATAATAATATATAATGAAGCATTTGTTTTTCATTCTTCACTTATTGATTCTTTCACAAAACCATTAACCAAGCACCCTCTAAAGTCAAGGGGTGAAGTTGAGCCTCTAGGTTCAAGCTATTTTGAATTAATGATTTTGTTAAATAAAATTCGTAATTATAAAATATAATAATTATGCACATTATTTATTATTTCAAAAGTTGCTGGCAGAGCTCAATTAGTTAACTCTATTTCCTCTTCCATGGCAAGTTATTGGAGGTCCCATCTTGTAATTCCCAACTATATTCACAAGCAGATCCACATACTTGTCAAGAACTTCTTATGGTCAGGATGCAACGTGAACGCTAGAGCTATCAAAATTAAATGGGCAAATGTATTTTCACCTAGTAGGCAAGGAGGTCTTGGCCTCGTCACCTCCAAATTGCTGAATCAAACCTTTCTTACTAAGAAAGTGTGGAGATTGATCCAAGAACGACAATCCTTATGAGTTAAATGGCTCAATGCCTATTACATCAAGAGACATTCATATGGTGCTTCAATGTTCCTAGAAATGCTTCTGCTTTGATCAAATATGTAGGTAAGATCTGAGACAAGGTCAGAACTTACTGTAACTATCAACTAGGTAATGGGGAAACTTTAAAGCTTTGGTTTGATTTGTTGCTTAATCAAACTATTCCTTTCAACTTACCTCAACTTCATGTGTTCAAAGGATTTAGTTCTACAAATGCTAATGTGGCCCACGACTTAACCTTTTATCGACGATTCCAAAACAGACATCCTCCCATAAGTAGTTCCTCACTTCTCAATAACCCCACTTTTACCTGACAAACTGACACAATTCTGTGGAAGCTAACACAATTTGGTTAATTCACCTCTTCTTCAGCTAGAAGCATATACAAAGTGGGTCTCCCCAGGTACACTGGTATCATGTAATATGGATTAAAAACTTTAATCCTAGACTTGCTCACCTTCTCGGGCAAGCATTCAACACTAAACTTGCCACTCTAGACTGAATTGGTGGCTTCCTAACCTTCCCTAACTGGTGCTCCCTGTGCAAGAATAATGTTGAATCACATTATCATCTATTCTTTTCTTACTCGAATCATGTTTTGAAATTCATCATGAAGACATGTGATATTCCCAACCCCTTGCAATATGGTTTGATATCATGGACTAGAGTGTTCAACTCAAGCTCCCCTAGAAAGGTTACGTATGGTTAATACTTACAGCTCTAGCTTATCTTATATCAGAAGTCTGGAATGAGAAGAACAACTGTATCTTCAGGTCTATTGCTTGCACATCACAACAACTTTTGACACTCATTGAAGACCAGATCATGATGCACCTATTCCTTTACGAGCATAAGCACATAATCAGTCACATAATGACCTCATGATGGAATTTATACTAACTTAACTGAGACAATTTCAACTGAAGGCCTGCTCATCACATGTCCATCTTGCCAACTTACCTTATAAGATAATGCACACTCTTGTTTAGTTAGGTCCTCTATAGGGGTTAGTCCCTTTAAATTGTATTCTCTAATTTTGTAAACTTCTTGTTTCACTTTTTCTAATTGAATATATTACCTTTTATTCAAAAAAAAAATCATATGCAAAAATATATCCTTAAATAATGCAACACATACCCTTATGTTCTCACCAAATTAGCAAATCAAATTAGAAGTCTTAAGTTTGAGAAGATCGTACTTGAGTTTGAATTAAATTAGATTTAATTGATTATAATAAAATTTCAAACTTTGACGAATTTAGTTCAAAATTAATGAATTAAATTAAATTAAATTATTTTGAAGTTCAAATTCTACTGTTTAAATTCAAAAGGGCTTATAATCAAGTTTAAGTTTGAAAAATTTTCTTCAATCTTAATCATTAAATCACGACTTAAATCATAAATATGTAATTTACAAATTAAAATTAATTTCAAAATATTAACTTATTTACCAAATTATTTATTTTAAATACATGATGTACAGGTTATTAAATGCATTAAAAAGTTTATCTAATGCGTTATTAAGATCAGAGATAACAGATTTTAAAGTGCCTATTTTTTTAGATTTTTTAAATTCAGTTCTTGAATATTTAAAAATTTTCAATTAAGTGGTCAATATTTTATAACCTTAACAATTCAATTTAAAATGTTAATTCTATTATTATATTGTTAATTTGATTAATGGATTCTTTTTTGCTCGTATAAGCATCTATGTAGAAAATTAATTGGAATCTAATAATCCATGTAGACTAAAACATACAACCCACAACTTCTTAGGGAATACCCTTGTCCTCGATGTTGGAGGCCAACATTTTTGGATGAAATGCAACGAGGGCTACGATTAATCCACCAGCAGGCCGAGCCCTTGTGGCTCAGCCTCATGTTCAGTGGCCGAAGCTCGCCGTTGCGTCACTCACTGCAACCCAAACCTCCATTTCTCGCCTATGTGTCACAACAACACTTGTTAAGTCACGCCCAAGGATAGAGTCTCTGGAAGGGTTGAAGTGGGGGAGATTTCCAGGGACACTATTGCTCTCCGATCCACCAATGGAAAAAAACCAGAACCTCTAGTCATGATTCCTATATTTGCTTGAACATAAGCAATCTTGCTAGTGGCTCAAAGGGTATGCTTGGACTTGGAAGATTCGCTATTGGAATGCCGTTGCAGCTTTATTCATCTTTTGGTGGTAGCGTCGGTCGTAAATTTGCTATATGCTTACCTTCATCGTCCAACTCCAATGGTGTCATCTTCTTCGGAGACTCGAGATATATGTTTAACACGAGTTACGATACATCTAAGCCTTGACGTATCAGCTTGGTTTAAGCACATAAGACTCTGCCCCAATACCAGAGGACCATCATCGCCTGACTATTTCGTCAAGGTCGCTTCAATCCATGTGAACCATAGACACCACATTGCTCAGAGGAACTGAGATATCCACCATCGTCCCTTACACCACCCTGGAAAGGTCAATCTACCAAGCTCTTGTAAAGGCGTTCGATGAGTTGCTTCTTGTCTGGTGGAACGTCACGAAGGTCGCACCTGTAGGCTCTAGCTCCATTCACCGACTGCTACGCCGCGAGAAACATCCCTACGTTGCCGGTATGCGGCTGTATGTCCCAGACATAGCTTTTGTGTCTGAGAATGATCTTATGTCGTGGGGAATGTTTGGAACTAATACGATGGTGGAGATAAACCGTGATGTGTCGTGCTTGGGATTTCTTGGCGGCGCCGAAGCTCCATTTTCGACTACTCCTGTAGTTATCGGGGCACATCAGTTGCAGGACCATCTGCTTCAGTTTGATTTAGGCTTGGTTTGGGGAGTGGTGGGTTTGATAACCTGCTGAAATCAATCTGCTAAAATGATAAGTACTTATTTTCAATAAATACTTATGTATTTAAGATTGCTATTTTAGTAACTGCTGAAACGTAAAAATAGGTGTTTGGCAAGTGCGGCTGCGGTTGCTGAAAAAAATAAAATGACTAAAAAGTCCATTAATTTAATAAACTATTAATTGTTGTATAAATAATTAAAAATATATTATTATTCATATAAAATTAAAATTATAGATAATAAAATATTAAATTAAAATAAGAAATTATAAATAAAATAAATTTAGTAAATAAATATTTCAAAAAATATATTATTAGTCATATAAATTCAAATTATAAATATTAAATTATTAAATTAAAATAAGAAAATATAAATAAAATAAAGTTAGTAAATAAAATGGACTTACTTTCTATTAGTTGAGGATATAATGGAAAATAATAATTATTAGAAGGTTATTAATGGAAAGTAAAATTTTCACCACAGAAGCACTTTCCTACCGTAACCTTCTTTTTGCTTATCCATTTCTAGGTGGCACTGCAGTTTTCTCCAATTTCTAGTTGTCGTCCGCAAATCCAAATATATAACTGCGTTTGAAAACTGCAGTGAGTAAGTACTTATCCTACCGCACCGCAAATTCAAATGCAACCTTTAATCGGAGAGAAAAAGAGGATGATTGAATGTTTGAAGGTTGCGACGTGATTTAAGAGTTAGGTTAAAAACTCTTGATTCGGTAACTGGTCACCCATACCCAATAAATTTTTTAAAAACTTTTTCTCTTATTTTAATTTTAATTAATCCAGTCATGAGTGTGACTTGACTTTTATAAGATTTATTTAAAGTTTTTTACTCATCTATAAAAATTTTTCTTTTTAAAATTATAATTAAGTTACTATTTATCACACTGAAAAACAGAGCAATTTAATTTCAATTAAAAATTATTTATGATTTATTTAAAATTTTCTCAAATTAAATTAACTATTTAAGATTTCCTTTAAATTTCTTAGTCACAAGTGTACTTAATAAGTCAAACCCGTGACCACGTTAATTTTAATTGAAGATTTGTCATGACTGAAAATTCTTGATTTAAGTTAAAATAAGAAAAAAATTCAATATTTATTTGATAATTTTTAGACGCAGATGTGGCACTCAAAATACGTAATTTAAATTAAAATAGTGAAAAATTATTTAATATTTATTTAAAATAATATTGTCACGTTATGACTTAAAAAATCACTAGTCACGTTAGTGACTTACCCGTGACTCAAGTGGAATTGTAGTTGACTTCGATACACTTCAAATTTGAAAATTAATTAAGTAAAATAGTATCCATTAGATGAAATTAATCAATTGATTATTTAAATATCAACATTTACTACTTAATCAATTAATTAGATTTTAATCATCAATTAATTAATTATATATGAATCATTATTAATCATGACTGAATTAAGTTAAATGGTTAGTTAGTTAATTAATTAATTAATTTAATTAATTATTAATATTTTTTATGTGTTCTTAATATATTAAAATTAATTAATCAATTAACTATTTCATAATAAATAAACTAATTAACATATATAGGTGTTAGTTAACAAGAACAAAATAATATACTAATTATATAAAATGTTGATTTATTCTTTGCACATTTATTTTATTTGCATAGTTAAAAGATAATTAGAAAAAAAAAGACATAAAGAAGATATCACAGGTGTGACTTAACATGCCACACTCGTATTAATATTTCATATATATTTTAGTCATAACCTGACACGACCCGCCCTTTTTGGGCCGTGTTGGCACTAGGGAATGGGTAGGCTTAATGCCACCAAAACCCGTAGTAAG
>JANZXP010000196.1:50117141-50129047 GCA_027576715.1 Erythroxylum flavicans | reverse complement strand
TAATACGATGGTGGAGATAAACCGTGATGTGTCGTGCTTGGGATTTCTTGGCGGCTCCGAAGCTCCATTTTCGACTACTCCTATAGTTATAGGGGCACATCAGTTGCAGGATCATCTACTTCAGATTGATTTAGATTCTTGTAAGTTGTCCTTTACTTCCACACTTAAGCCGCCGTCTAATTTTACAGTGTCTAATTTTATTCCATAAATCTCAATCATTTATTTACGCGAGTTTCACGTAAGTCTTATATAAAT
This sequence comes from Erythroxylum flavicans, assembly GCA_027576715.1. Classification (NCBI taxonomy): domain Eukaryota; kingdom Viridiplantae; phylum Streptophyta; class Magnoliopsida; order Malpighiales; family Erythroxylaceae; genus Erythroxylum; species Erythroxylum flavicans. The sequence goes on along the minus strand of JANZXP010000196.1, from coordinate 50,128,792 downwards.
AAATGCAGAACTCATATAAATAAATGGCTGAAATTTATAGGACAGAATAAGACACCATAAAATTAGACAAAGAGTCTTTGTCTCCTTTTTATTAAGTGCTCCAACTTTAAGTTTCATGACAGATAAGTTCGATCCAATTCGGTTAAATACAATGTAGTTTATATTGACTTTAGATTAAATCGACCCAATATTTTATTATAAGTTGGGCTTGAAAAACTTCATCTGATATGAACCCAAGCTCATGTGTTGTGAATTAGGTTTCATTTGTTAACTTTGAATTAAATTAAATTAATTTTCATTATTAATTTGACTTAAAAAATTTTATCTCAAAATTTTGATCAAATTGAATTTAGTTCATTAACTTCAAGCTGAATATGGTCGGTGTTTTATGTTATCTCTAATGATACATCGTTAAAAAGATAGAAAAAATTGACAACGTTGACTTGATTTGAATCAAATTTATGAAAAATTTTAACATTATTTTTTAAAAATTTTGAAGAAATAATTGATCAAAATAATATCATTTTGTTAAATTTTATCAAAACAATATCAATTGGAGCTTAGGCATTTAACATGCTTAATTTCACTATATTAATTTCTAAGTCAATTGAAGTATAAAAACAAGCAATTTTGAACTAGACCTATATTGTTGCAACCACTAGGGATTTTGGTGAACAATGCAAACCCCAACCTGTATACAATTTTCTCTTTCAACACCTTATAAGGAGACTTGGAAGTTAAGACAGCACAAAGTTGCCCCATGACATCTGGACTTTGTAGGCCTAAAATAGTCATCAACCCATGAGTAGGTCAACCAATTCATTCACCAATGTTTGGAATGAGTTTTGCAGCTATATATTAGTTAGGATGATGCTCTTTCCATGACTACTCTGCCATGAGTTTGTAGGCGAAGTTTAAGTAGACACGGCTGGTTTCTAGCTTCCTAACTAAAACACTAGTGAAGTATCAGCAAGCAAATACAGGAAGGACCATATATAGATACAATTTATAGGAAATTTTAGAGGGAAGTATGGTAGTGTTCTTAAGTCAAAACTCCTGAAAAGAGAAAGTGTCAATGGGGATTCACCAAGCTCATAGATGTTTAGGTATGTTATGGATAAACCCTTAAAACTGAAATAGGTAACAAGCACAAGCATGACTTGTTTCTTCCTAAAACATGACCATCCCTTGAATTTTGTAGGTAGTACATAAACAAGAAACATACTCTTTTTTTTTTTTTTCTATTCTTCATGTTCTTTGCAATTCCTTGCAAGGCCACTATATTCTCAGCTTTTGGACCTTTTTTAAATGTTAGCCTTCCTTTTTGTGATTAGCCCTTCAAAATGAAAGTCAATGAGCAGTCATTTACTGATAGCTTTAACAACTCTTCGAATAGCAGCAGTTTAGAGAAAGATTATCAGGAGATGGGGTCGATTGGAACTTCTGTTGAGGATGGCGTTGTTTTCATTAAACGTTCCTCTTTTCGTTGCTTTCCCACTGAAATGGATCTAAACCCTCTTCGCATGGTAAGAACAAAACCTGAACCTGAGCTTTCGGTTTCTCTATGTTATGTCCTTGTCCTGAATTATGCATGAACATTCAAGTCCTGAAGCTTCCATGTTCTTGCAGATTTTAGCAGAGATATTGGGAACTTTTATGTTAGTGTTCTGTGTTTGTGGAATCATCGCAAGCACACAACTTCTGAGAGGAGAAGTAGGTCTAATGGAGTATGCATCCACCGCAGGATTAACAGTCATTATCATCATTTTCTCTATCGGACCAATCTCGGGTGCACATGTTAATCCCGCCGTCACAATCGCCTTCGCAGCCTACGGTCATTTCCCATGGTCCAGGGTACGACATAAACCTCTTACAATCTCTTCAGGAAGAGCAATTAGCCACACAGTTTTTTGATGCTGTTCCTGAATCGTCATGCAGGTTCCATTCTACGTAATAGCACAAACAATCGGTTCAATACTTGCAACCTATGTGGGAAGATCTATCTATGGAATAAAAACTGATCTCATCATCACACAGCCACTTGAAAGTTGTGCTACAGCTTTCTGGGTCGAACTGATCGCGACGTTCATCATCATGTTCCTTGCTGCTGCACTGACCTACCAAGCTCAATATGTAAGGAAGCAGAAACATGATTTCAGTTCTTCGTCAATATATAAAATGAAATCAGAAACTTTTTTGCAGGTTGGCCCTCTGTCAGGTTTTGTTCTTGGGATTTCCATTGGACTTGCAGTGCTTATTACAGGGTATAAGAAAATTTTTCAGTGTCTCCATCACAATTATAGTACTATGTCTCCTCTCCTATCCTCCATGATAAGACCTACGCTTTATCTTCTTGCAGGCCTATGTCAGGAGGGTCAATGAATCCTGCGAGATCAATAGGGCCTGCAATAGTTTCATGGAATTTCAAGGACTTGTGGATTTATATTACTGCACCAACCATTGGAGCCGTTGCCGGAGCCTTTACGTTTCATGTGCTGAGAATTCCATGTCTGCCTTGTACTCCTACGTCACCCACTAATCCCACTATAGTTGTGACATCATAGGCCTTGGAAGAAACTAAAATTCCTGCAGTTAAGGTCTTACCATCGTTTTGAAAGATGTTAGAAGAAGCTCGCTCTTGTCAATAAATCAATCTGTGTTATAGGTAGTCTTAAAACTCATTATCATCCCACCTAAACCTCTATCTCCACCATTTGTCTATCAATCAAAAACGATCCCAGAGCAAATCAATTTCTTTCCATTCACCATTTCTTAAATAAGGCATCAGTTCTTCATGGAATATAATGTCCCACATGAATCCTGATGTCTCAGTGAGTTTGATATGAAATAACTTGTAATCCGAATTCAATGCAAGAAGTATCGAAATTTTGCCCGACAATTTATTTTCGTTAATTAAGTTAATAAAAAAAGGAAGAGAAAGTTTACTTTTACATTTGATAATTAAATTTAAAAATAAAAAGAGAAAGTTCATTATTTTTGTAAAAAGATGAAAAAAAATGACTTTAAAAAGCATAAGATTGTGTATTTTTATCATATATATCCTTTCTCTTATACATAGATTTTTCTTTCGTTCGTATCCAATATTAAAATATTATTACGTATCAAAATAAATGTTTCAAAAATCGAATCAAAAATTAAATTACCAAGATTAAATCACCATAAAACGGGTTAATTGAATAAATTAAAATATTTAAAATATGATTAAAAGAGATTATTCTTATCCATAAAAAATTAAAGTTTAATTAAAATGTTAAATAAAAATACATTTATTTTTTAAATTTGTAAAATTTTATTAATTTATAAAAATTAACTAATTAATCAATAAACTGATCAATTTTTAATAACTAAAATCATTAAAATAAATCAAATCAAAAAATTATATACCAAATAAAAAAATTGACAGATTCAAACTTTTTACTATTAAAAGACCGACCTGAATGAATTTCCTAATCATTGATCAAAATCAAAACAATTGCAAATCTTTCACATATCATGTTCCTTTCTCCGGAGCTGCAACTTCTTCCCCTTTTTTGTTTTCTCTTCTTTTTGGTACAAAGCAAAGATGAAGTGATAGCTCTGCTCTTTATGACAAGAATACCCGTATTCTTTAATGTTTAGGCTTTGATTAAATTTAATGCATGCTTTTGTTCTTATGTGTTTATAATATAATTATGCTAAATTATCTCCATCACATCACACATCATTTTTCAGAACAGACCCCGATCGGTAATGAAGATTAATAAAGATTCTTCAAGTGGCCATAATTTGTCAATTTGATGTACACCCTCCAATCTTTTCGAGTTTTTGTTCTTATTAGGAGAGACACTAAGTAGATTTTGTTTTAAAAAATTTGTAGAATATGACTAATTATTCTTTTTAAAAATGGGTTAAATAGAGATTTATAAATTTATAATTATACTTATCATCTTATTTTCTTATTTATCTGAGAATTGTTAATGACCAATAATTACATATCAACACTTAAAGCCCCTAAATGACGGCCTAGTCGTAAAGTAAGTAGAGTTGTAGACAGAACCTGAAAATTTGCCGTGAAGAACTATCCTTTAATTAAATAGTGCGTAATAATTCACAGATCGAATGCTATTGCGCTGAAGATGAATAAGGGTAAGTGATTTGGCGAAACTAGAAAATGTAAAAATGTATTAGTAGGGGGAGTGTTCTGCTTTAAAGGGAAGTACATGCACAAGCTAAATGCCCTCGACATCTAGGAGTTGCGGACTGACTATAGAACTTTTTAATAAGTGAAACGCATTAGTTGTCTGCTTATAGGTTGGGTAACAAAGGCTCAAGAAAGACAATCACTCATTCTTATTTTTAAGCCAAACATTTTCGGAAAAATAGAATGGCACAAAAAGGAGAGGAAAGCTCTTCATTATTAGTTTTCTATAACCGGATCCTCCAAAATTAGAAGAATCCTTGGTTACCGTAGTTTCAACTCTTATATAGTATTTATTGATAAATTATCAGTAAAAATTATATTTTATTGAATGAAATAAGTCAATATATTTTTATATATATGTTAAATTTCTAAAACAAGTTTTATTTAAATTTTATATGTTTTTGAAGATATTTAAATTTATTTTTAGTTAATAATATATCATATTATAGAAAAAGAAAAACCATTTTTTATAGTTTCATAATTTATGAAAACTGGAAAAATAAAAAATTTAAACAAATAAAATTTTATAGTGAATTTATAAATAAAAACTAAAAATAAAAATGCCCCTATTAAATTACGAATTGATACGAAATTAGGTTTACATCATTTACAATTTAATTCAAAATGGTATGAGAAAAAAAAAAGAATCAGGTCATCCTATTTAACTTTTGAATTTTTATAATAGTTGCCTTATCAATCTAAAAAATTTATGAAGAATCCTTTTAATTCAAATACGTGTGAAAATATATTGACCAATCAAGTCACTTTTATTTAATGTATATGCAATTTTTAATATATTGAAATGATTAAATTAATCAAACTATAAAGTAATATAAATATCGGTGCACATGTAAAAGTAATCATAATTACTAGCACACCGTAATGTTTGCACGTCGCTAGATAATCCATTTTCCGGCATACGGTCGCTTGTAGGGTCGATGAACAAACATTGGCCAATGATCTTCATAGTGTCGTCATCTATGAAAGTTGATTTGGATTTGCAGAAGAAACAAGTTAAAATGGGTGGTGCTCGTCACCTTGCCTTGATAAGTGTGGTGTCCCTAGTAGTCTTTGTCATCGCCTACTAGTGGTTCTTAGGGTCTAGGGATGCATACAACTTGCGCAGTCCAAGCTGTTTTTTTTAATAATTAAAATGTAAAAATGACGTTTTTATATATTTTTTTATTTTTAGGTCGAACTAAGTTGGGTAGCCTGAGCTTGAACTTAGCCCAAAGCTAAGCTCAAATAATCTGAGTCTGAGACCTGATAAATTCAGATCTGATATGTTAAACTCGGATAAGGTCGAGTCTAAATGTTATCTCTTTTAAGGTGATGACATGTCAGAATGGATATTCTCTGGATCGCTCTAATTTTTTTTTGCTTCTGATAAGGATTTAATTAAAATATGACATTTTTTTAATATTTCAATTAGATTTAGATTGTATAAAATAATATTTTTTATTTTCAAATAATATTATTTTAATTTAAAAATACAAAGAAAATATTACGCACGTCATGACCTCACAAAGTTGGGAGCTTATGCACCAGTTATGTGACTTTTCAAAGAGAGTGGGCCTTTAAACAATTGATAAAATTGCTTCTTTATAATCATAAAGTCATATGTTTTAGTTACAGTAATAATCTCTTTGTAAAAATATAAAAGAAATGGTACATCATTATTATGATAGGATTTTTTAAAGTCCATTCATTCAAACCTAATTCATGGTACCAAATGTTGATAAATATATACAATTTTATTAATAAAAATAAAAATAATAACAACTATAGGTTGATTTTTAAATTTCCTTTTACTTACCGTTCTAAGTTATTAGGAGAATCTTGACATCATGCAGTTTTAGGAGATTTTCGATTTCAAGGATAGTCCTTGCGTAAGGATGGCATGTACAATTCGAAAAATAGTAAGTAAAATTTTGCAACATATCAAATATGAGCAGAACTTTGCAATTTCAAATTTGCATGTAAGTTTATCGAAACAGACTCTTTATTTAAGTAGAGGTAAAATCACATATTATCAAACTTTTCTAGAATTCGTATTGGTGGAGGATTTAATTGAATATTGATAATGACGATTATGACTTATCATTTTAAGTTATTATATAAAAAAAACACCTTCTAATAATAAAGTTTTCGTTTTAAAAGAATTTCGTTTTTCAAATTAATTTAGTAACAAACTAAAAAATTTTATTCCACGTAATATTTTTATTTTTAAAATAAATTAAGGCCACCGAAAGTTTGTTGGTGACCATTTTAGGCTTGCAAATTTGTGGCAGCAGCTATCCTTTCATACAAGTGTGAATTTGTCCCACTTCTATTACTTCCAATCTTATCGGAAACAGACCAATGATAACAAACTGTCGCTTTGTGGCTCACACAAATTTGATTATTGTTTATTATATATTCTTTATTATGTGTAGCCCTCCCATATTCCCTGATAAATATGCTTGGCATACGGTAATGTCGAGTTCGAGTTCGAGTTTGAGATTGAACTTGAGCTTGAGCTTGAGTTTACGGCTGAATTTTATAATTAGATAATACTAATTAAATTTTTTATTTTGTCTATTTAATTTTTTGTCTAATTTTTAAAATGGCAGGTAAAACAATAATATTTATAATAGACGTAGGTTCTGTGTCATTCTCAATTTTATGGTACGACGTAAATGTAATCAATAATTGTAATCTTGTCGTATTTCACATCTGACGTGCAACCGAGAAGAATAATATTTATAATTGTACTTCGTATTAAGCAGCATTAAATTATTTAATTCTGATTTTACACGATTACATTTACATCCAACCAAACGTCACTTAAAGTACAATCGAAATTAATGTTTAATAATTTTAAATTTAGAATTAATCTGATAAACTGATTTAAATTAAATACACACCAACTAATTTCACATGGCATAGTATAAGTTTACGTTTAGAAGAAAGAAAACCAAGGACTCAAAACCACGGGCCGCCAGTCTAAACCATGGGCTGTAGATTATTAACGTATTTAAATTTTCTTTTTTTCCCTTTTTTTTATAATAAAAAGAAATCTAAATTTTAGATATTTTTTGTTTCGTTTACGTATCTAAGAATCTCTGCGCCGCCTCTACAAAACTGTTGGAAAATTCTCAATCAAACTTTTGTATTAGTCGAATACGAATAAGAATAAACAAATCTCTTACGTTGGAAGCTTTTGTCGCTCGATGGTTTTGTAGGAAGCGCCATCATTTTACCTAATTCTAATCCCGTGTGTAAGTAGATTGATAAAAGTGGACGGATGAGATCTGCATGTACACAATTAGAATTGAGTAAATGACATAGTACATTTTATCCCGATTTTGTGTAAGTAGTTAATAAATTGGTAACTTTTTTAAAGTTGATCAAGTTGAATAAATTGAGTATTTATTTTATTTTCCCACCACCAAACCTTAAACGTGTGATCTGTACATTAATATTTTTTTAAAAATTAAATAAGTCTTTTTTTATAGAAAAACTAAAATTCTTTACTGTTAGCTTATTTTTAGTATCATTTTGGATTTTAATGTTACTAAAATAATACTTATTGCATTGCAAATAATGGGCAAAAGTGGTAACAAAAATAACGATAAAAATTGATATAAAAGCGTAAAGATGGCAATTATACTTTAACTAATTTTCAGCACAAATTATTTATTGAAAGGTCTAATTTATCTTTAAAAATTAGCTTGGAAGATGAGGTTTGCATATTATTATAAATGACTGAATGCATTTATATTTGTCCGATGTGAAAATCTTGACATATCCCTTAGCTCAAATTAGGATTGGATATCTGTTAAGTATATTAGACAAAATGACAGAACCGGATACTACCCAAACCTTCAAGACAATCAGGCTCTAATATTATATTGAAAGGCCTAACTCATTTTTAAAAATTAATTTAAGAGGAGAGATTTACATAATATTGTATTGTCCAATATAAAATTTTTGACATTACTTTAACAAGAAAAGCGATGTAAACTATTAAAATAATTGTTTAAAAATAAAAATAATAAAGTTGCGTTCATCGCTTATTTATGTAAACTATTAAATGATTGAAAGTTTGTAACACTTTATGATTAAGAATTTATAAATATTAAAAACTAAGATTGATTTATGACCACATAAATAAAAATGTAAGTAGCTATCACGGTGACTAGACTAGACGCAAAGTTTCAACTCAGGCGACAAACATGTCGCAGTGCACATCACGACCTACCGAACCTTGATGGTCCCGCCTTATCTAATCCTTACCCTCTCCTTTTATCTTCTTCGTGACTATTCAGTCAGACCTGTAGCATTCATCATCTTGAATCCACCCGCGCCACCATTCAATCATTTCTCTTTTCTGCCTATCTTTTATGTTTTCAAAAAAGCTTCATAAAGTATATAAAATTCACATTTGATTAGTTTTTGGAAAATAAAATATCACTAAAAAGAAAAAAATAAAATTCATTTTTATAAAGACTAAAAAGAAGAAAAATGATTTTTTAAACTTCGTATATTGATCACAAATATGATACTACTTAATTTTTTATATCAATTAAAAAATTATGGATTTAATAGGGATAGAATGAGCTGACCTATAGGCCAAATTCAAGTATTTTTAATGAGTTAGACTCAGGCTCAAGTTGACTCGGGATTCAACTATTCTAAATAAAATGACATTGTTTTATTTAAAAGAGTTGAGCTTGGACAACTCAAGCTTACACCTAACTAAAAAATGTTATTTTATATTTTTAATTTTTAAAAATTTATCTTAAAAATTTGATAGAACTAGCCCATGGTTCAGTTCTTTGCCATTGCTAAGATTAAGTACATAATTTTACTAATAATTAATACAGATATTGTTTCTGATAGACTTACATAATTTATATATCAATTAAAAACTAATTATAATAAAATTAAATATAAGAATTTGGGTTAATTTATCTTTTTAAAATCAATCAAGATTAAAGGGTTGAGCATTATTCGAATATAGTGATGCACATTACCTTTTGTCAAATGCATGATCGAGAAAGCAGAGAAATGAGAATCTTAGGTACTAAAATGAGGTGATGTCTTCAAGGGAAATACTTTTAACCATGAATGAAATCTAAAGATTCCTACTATTAAATATCTAGTTCTTCTAACCAGAAAAGGTGAAAAGGTCAATTGCTCCTTTCCCTTTGTCTTGTAATTACTTCAACTTTTTTGGGGTTAGATTTCTTGTTTCAATTATGGTGTTCTATTAAATTTCATCAACACATTTACGTTAATCTCAAATAAATGTATAAATGAAATTTGATAAATAAGGTTAGAACAGAATAACTCGAACAGAATATTTGAAAAGCAAGTTTTATAAATATTTACGTGAAAAATTAACCGTTAGGTACTCAATTTAATTTGTTTAAGAGGTCATGTGTTAGGTGTTTTAGTCTACGTAAATGATTAGTTGGTAATTAATTTTTTACATGAATAATTATATATTATGTAAAAAACAAATACGTTAGTTAAATAAAAATATTAATAAAACTAATACTTCAACTTTTCCTCTTAATATTTTTAAAATCAGGAGATATTTTAAATAATTTTTAAATAAATAATTACGTTTATTTTGGTTTGGAACATAGCACTGAGCCCCAACTTGTGGAATCTATAAGCCAGCTTGTGCCCTTTTAGTATACGAGTTGACGTGATTTTATAGAATTTGTGGATTGGAATTTGGGCCCACAAATCACTACTTACCATCTTTAATTATTTATTTGCTTTTTAATAATAAATTTGTTTGTTTATTCCTAATATATCTTTTTCAATCGGGATAAAGACATAAAGTAGTGGCCATCAGAACACAGGAAGTCTCGTAAAAACATGGGGCCAGGCATCCATGGTTTTAGGAGTTTAGCTAATTGGACCCGTCTAATTGAAATTAACTTAGGAGACACAATTTTACTAATTAAAGTATTATATAATTATTCTAGAAGAGTGAAAACATGAACCATCCATGTATTTAAAAATAAATTCTATAGTTTTCTTAAAAAATTTATCATACTTTTCAAATTTTCAAAAATTTGTTAAGAAATAACTAAAAATGATATGTTATATAATTATCACGGCAATTTAATACGCCTTTTATATCTAATTAAATTTAACTTAAACTAATAATTTAAGATAATTATAATAAATTATTATGATGTGATTACACTTATAAAAATAAAAACGAAGGAGTTTTATTGAGCCTCTAAGAAATGATCGAGTTGGTAAAGTAGGGAGGCATGAGGCCAAAAGATCTTATGTTTGAATTCTCCTACTTGCGCTCTCTCGATCGACATACCGTACAGGGTTTGCCTAGTGTAGAATATCCGATTGGCGTGATTTGTAGACTATTGCGTCAATCCAAAAATTTACCCAGTGCATATATAAAAGATAGCGATTGTGGGTTCTTCCGTTAAAAAAAAAAGGGTCTTATCAACTAGATAGCAACAATTATTTCTTGGCAAATTAAGAATTTAACAATCAAAAATTAACTATACAATATCTTTCAACTTAATACTTGAATTAATTAATTAATCAATAATATCAACTATTTGATTCAAATAACTTTGGAACTGTTAAATATATAATATTTAACATTAAATCCATTTCTCAATGAATTTGGATAATACCATATATTATTATTATATTATCCAAATTCATAATCATAATAATCAAGAAAAGTAAACTTAAACAAATTATAAATATCCAAAGGGATGCATTTTATAATTCAACATTTTTAAAAAGAAATTATACCAACAAGCATTTTCTCTTCCTTTATTTACCTTTTTTTTCCATAATCCCCAAAATAGAAGAGCCAACTTTTAGGATGTGGTTGGTTAGTGGGTATGGGAAGGAAAGTATGGATAAGGAATGAAAACTACATGCTTAATAAGGAACTATGATTGAATGAATAGTAATTTCATTCATACTTTTTAGGTATTGGTTCATACCCCTCATAATTGAGAGGAATAGAAATCATTACTTGATACATTTATAGTTTGAAAAATTAAATAATTAACCCATTTCCAAACCCATTAACTAAAATATAATTAATTAATTAATTATAATTAATTAAAATATTATAATTAATTAATTTTATTATATTATAATTAATCAGTTATAATATAATTAATTAAAATATAATTAATTTATTAATTAAAATATTGTAATTAAATAATTAAATACAATATAATTAATTAATTAATTGCATTATAGTTCATTAAAAATAAAGTTTTATTTCTTAATATATTTTATAAACCAACCACTAATAATAATAATAATAATAATAATTTATTTCTTTTAACTAACTATTATAATTAAATTGATAATTTCTATTTTAATTTTTCGCTGTATCTATTCCCAGTTTTATTAACATTATACTCTACATGCGAAAAACCGCTCCCTAACCTTT
>JANZXP010000196.1:50092432-50109983 GCA_027576715.1 Erythroxylum flavicans | reverse complement strand
GTAACAACAATACTTCAGTTTGGTTTAGATTTTTCAGTGAGTTTGTGTTACGTACTATGTAATTTAATGTATGCTTGCCTGAATTGTTTACTAGAAGTTTTTGTATGCTTTGATTTGTTTGTGCTGTTTTGTGTGACATTCATATATCATTCCAAGAAGTATATAGTTGTTAAATGAAATTTAATAAAACAAAGTTAGAATAGAATAATTGAAACTGTACATTTGATGAGGATGCAATTCATATTCTTCTATCCACTAGGCATCCACCAACGGCAAGCCATAAGCACTCCAATTAGTTTACCAACCCATGTTTCTGATATCATATAATGCCAAGTCATTGTTACTAATTGTGTATTAAAATACCAAACACTTGTTTAGTGTTTAGGTTTGATGTTCCTGTCACACTCAAACAGTTGCCTTTTGTAGTGGTCCAATTGACGCAAAAGTCAAAGGCACTTATTCTCTACTTTTTTTTAACAAAAAAATATATAATTTGCTGTAAGAAAGACAAATGTGCCCGACTCATATGATAAGAAAGTATTTATTTTTTAAAAAATAACAAAGTTGGGCTACATGCCGACAAGTCTCGACTCGACTTATTATTATCCCTACTCATAAAACTTAATTTTATAAGTAATTTATTTATTTTCAATAAATATAATATTACAAAAAAAAGAGTTACATTAAACCTTCTCAAATTTTATATATTAGCTGAATTTTTATTAAATTGTTGACGGTGACCAGATCAAGTATGTCGTTTAATATGAGCGAGAAAGGATAAAGAAAGCAATTTAAAAAATAAAGAAAAATATAAAAGACATAAAAGTAGTTAGAAGGTTATAGTTGGAAACGACGAACCAAACTGACTTTGCTTAAATTAACCACAAGTCTTCGCATTAAAAAAATCAAAGAACTTACAAATTTTAAAAATAAGACAAATTGAAACAACGTGTATTTAACGGACACTCACGATTCCACTCTCTTCTGTGTCCTCTCACTCAAACCTCACTTTCTCTTTTAGGTTTTGGAGTCCGAAGAAAGAAGAACGAGCAACTGAACTCTCCGACTCCGACCAACCTGCCCAGGACAGGTATCGCCTTTCCTTACGCTGTTGTTCGTAGGTTGAATTTTATAATTACGTCTTCTTGTGTTCTTTAGTTTTGTAGGGTTGATTTTGAGTTTTTATCTAAATTGCAGTTTTTGTTGTTTTGTGCTTTTATGGGTTAGTTTTATTGGTTGGTTTGAGCTGGATTCGAGGGTTGGGGCTTGTTAAGGTTTAGTTTTTAGTGGTGGGTTTTGATGTTGCAAGTCAATTTTTGGAGTTTTTGTTCATGGATTTTAGCTTGGAATCTTTCTGCCTGGAAAAGTTTCAGTCTTTCTGTGTTTTTTTCCTTCCAGTTTTTCTTTTCAGGGGAGGGATTAAGTTCCTCACAAATTTTACTGCTTGTGCTGTTCTTTGCATAGTTGGACCAATTTAGGATGGTGCAAGTTGTTTGCTTGTAGAGATCGTTATGCGGGATACCTTTTGAGAAGGCTGAGTTGAATTAATATGTTTGCTGCTCTACTCTTTTGTTTAGATTTTTGTAAGTTGATCTCGTTTGTTCGGTGGATTTGAATTACACCAGAAGTGTTAGCTTCTTTCGAACTTGGAATGGATCAGCAAGGGCATAGCCAGCCTCCTGCAGTCGGTACCGTCGGAACGACAGCTCCAGTTCCGTATGGTATAACACCGTATCAACATAACCAGATGATGCCTTCTCCGACCGGATCGCTTCAGGGTCCTGGTCAGCCAGTAGGTCTTGGTGCTTCTTCTGCTCAGCTTGCTCAACACCAACTTGCTTATCAGCAAATTCACCAGCAGCAACAGCAGCAGTTGCAGCAACAACTTCAAAGCTTTTGGGCAAACCAATACCAAGAAATTGAACAGACTAGTGATTTTAAGAACCACAGTCTGCCACTGGCTAGGATTAAGAAGATCATGAAGGCAGATGAGGATGTAAGGATGATATCAGCTGAGGCTCCTGTTGTTTTTGCGAGAGCCTGTGAGATGTTCATTCTCGAATTGACGCTGCGTTCCTGGAACCACACCGAAGAGAACAAAAGAAGGACGCTTCAAAAGAACGACATCGCTGCAGCGATTACGAGAACTGATATCTTTGATTTCCTGGTTGATATTGTCCCTAGGGAAGATTTGAAGGATGATGTGCTAGCATCAGTTCCTAGAGGAAGTCTTCCCGTTGGAGCTCCTCCTGATGCTCTACCCTATTATTACATGCCACCTCAACTTGCTCCGCAGGTTGCTGCTCCTCCAGGTATGACTGTAGGTAGGCCTGTGGTCGACCAAGGACATTATAGCCAGCATCCTCGCCCTTATGTTGCACAGCAGATTTGGTCACAACAAGAACAGCAACCACCTGCTGATTCTTGAACATCCTGTGGTTGGTGTTGGTGTTGGTGTAAAATGGAAACGGTTAGAACAAATTTGTGTTTTTTAGCAAAGTTACTTCTGTGGTAACTTTTGTTGGTAAAATACTTCCATTGCTTTTTTGTCGTCTTCCCTTCCAGGCGCACCTAGCCCGTAATGGATGGGAATTCTAGTCTTCTAGACAATTTGATTTACAGTTTATATTCTGTAAAATATTCCAGGTATCCTTTTTTCTTGTGAACCAGTCACTTTACTATGGCACCGTACATTACTTGCATCCCCTGAGGCAGAGATTCTAACTGGTTAGGAAGTTAGAACCTGGAACTCGCAGACGTTTTAGAATTCTCACGTTTTCTTTATGTAAGGACAACACAACATGAACTATAATGACACTTGTGCAATTAAAAGGTGAGGATTGTTAGTCTTCGTCCCACTTGAACTACAGGAACAACATGAACTTAACCAAGAAAGAGGAAGAAAAGCAGTGCCTCACAACACGGAATAGTGATTTTATTTATACTCCATTTTCACCCTGCAACACAAGATTTGTTCCAAGCAAAAGCAGCTGGCTTGTGGGAAAAGCTCTATGAATAAGGCCGTTGGTTTAAGGTTTTTTAGGACCTCACATGTAATCAAGAAGCTGGGCATATATCTTCCAAACTGCAGAACAAATTTTTTGAAGTAAAGATTTATACTTGAAAGCCACCAGACAGTGCTCATTGCAACATAAAAAATTCCACTACCTTCTTCCCAAGCATTCAATGATATCACCAGTGAGGGTTGATCTTTTATTCTTCTCGAAAGCAAGTGATGCAGCCTTCCTCAACAACGCAGAAGCAGCTATGCAGCCTAACACGGTTGGATTTACAGAACTGCAACAGTGACAAAATGCTATATGAATTCTCAAAAACAGAATCAGAGCTTTGAACAGCATGAAATTTGCATTAATGTCCTCTAGAGCGTGGATTGCAGAACCTGATGTTCAAATTCCCTTTATCCACCAAGATATGCTGACGAGCCCATGACAAAAACACGGCGACACTGGCATCATTCCAAAAAGACGGATTAAGAACATTGACACGTCGAAACATGCTGATCTACATTTTCAAGTTCTGTTTTCTAGTATGGACGATCCATGTTGTTGTGGCATTATCTTTTCCAGAAAAAATCTGGAAGAAATAAATAGGAAGAAGGCTGTGTGGAATATTCGGAAAAAGAACCAATTTTGCATAATGATGTAAGAGGAGATATCAAGGGAACAAGAAAATGTGATCAAGCACCACAAAGTGAGGTGAATATATACAGAATGAGAACCCACTTATATATGGAAAGTAATTTGAAAATTCTGCAAAAAAAAGTTAACAAGAAACAGATAGCAAACAGAAATCTTTCTTTGAAGAAGAGAAGACGTCTAAAATAAGTGGTAACTGGTTCTCATTTGCTAGTTTATCTCTCAAAAATCTAGTCAATCACTCACCTTCCAGAAAGGATATCACCCTGGCCGCCACAACGCCGAGGTGAACCATATATGCTCACTGACTTTACTGCATAAAGCAAGAGCTATGTTGATCAGATATTTTCAACAGAATAATAGAAAGCACCATCATCACTTAGAACACAGAATAATTGACAGGCCATATGGGAGCTTAGACATGTTTAATCAGATTCGGTGAGTAGTTAAATGTAGTAAACCAGGAAAGAGCACAGTGAGAATGAAAAATCATCAAATATGCATCAATATGAATCTTATCCTAGAGAGGTCATGACCTTGGATCTTCCAAGGATTAGGATTGAACATTCGAGGAGATGGACCTAACAGCATCAGATACAAGACTCAAATTCAACTAAATTGAATTGTCATGTTCTGAATAATAGATGAAAGTATGGACTCAAAGAGACGTTGAAGTACAAGACTATCAAAGTGAAAATGGTCTTAAAATAGTTACAGACACAACCTGTTGCAGTTCCAGCTGTTCTACGAATTCTAGCAACTAATGCATTTTCCAATAAATAACCTGAATCTCAGTTCCCAACAAAAATCCGAAGACAAAGGATAAAACTCTTTGCTAAAGTAATTTCACATATGAGCAAATCAAAAGCTTGAAAGTGTGGAAGGAACCAGTGCAATAGTCTAATAGTGCAGTAACTTTTTCATACCCATCTCACCATCACTGATAAGATCAGATTTTCCTTTACGTAAGATGGTTATGTTGCCAATCCTGTCAAATAATGACGTTATAATAAACAAGTTCAGCAAAAGGTCGCAGAGACGTAATTAGCAGAGGAAGTTTTAAACTAACCTGACTACTCTAAATTAAACATTACAAATAAGACTACTTGATGACAGTAAATAGCAAACCAATATCGTGCTTAACTTTCTAATAGACCATATTGTATGAAGAAGTAGAAGACTCTAAGGACAAAAATATGGTAATTTATCTACATGAGATTTCATTTGTGTGAAATATGTAATACATACACTAAAACCATCACCAAGGTAAATGGATCTAACTCCTAATTGTTTGGACATCTACCGCTAACAGGAGAGCTGTTGACAATTGCTCCATTAAGAGATATCCAAACGTTGATTGCTATCCCCTATCTCTAAAATACCCATGAAGTTATATTTTTG
Source organism: Erythroxylum flavicans (assembly GCA_027576715.1). Classification (NCBI taxonomy): domain Eukaryota; kingdom Viridiplantae; phylum Streptophyta; class Magnoliopsida; order Malpighiales; family Erythroxylaceae; genus Erythroxylum; species Erythroxylum flavicans. The sequence continues at coordinate 50,104,926 of JANZXP010000196.1, read as the reverse complement.
TCAGAGATGCATCTAGCAGTTAAAACATACTAACAACATGTCAAGGAACTACCCCTTGGAAAGAGACATTAATTGTGCAGGAGCATCTAGATCATCTACTTCACAACATAAAACTTTCTGAACCAGGCGCTTGTACTCATTCACATTTGGGGTCAGGACGGCCAAAGGATAAGCACTAATGAGATCAAGACTGTTTGTTACAAGGAAAAGTCCATCCTGGAAAATATCCATTCATTAGCATAAACGGGCATAGAAAATGCTTCTCAGTTACTAGTTACTAACTGGGTTTCAATAAGGTAACGCATCTTAACGAGATAACATGTATTTAATTGCTCATTACATACCCCGTCAATGACAATTGGAACATTTGTCTGCCTTGCCTGCTTGATGATTGCACTCACACAGTCCTATGGAAAATGACCAAGATTAATAACTTTGCTCGATCAAACAGAAATCACCTGGCATTTCCAACAACTACAAATATTGCTAAAAAGAATGTCATGCACCACAAGCTCATCCTAACAGAAGTCAGAGGGGAAGGAAAAAATTTTCATTAGAGCCAAAGATTATCGTGTTTCAAATAATGGAGTCGAAAGAGCAGCCAAATAGATAAATTGGCCACTTCAATACGTCTACAACAATATTATAAATGGAAGAATCATTTAACAATATCAAAAGTACCTTATTCTTTGAAACCAAAACTGAAACCGTGAAACTATCTAACATACAATGTGTAAATGAAGGAAAAGTAAAACATACAAGAAGAAATGGATCCCTTCCTAGGCCAGGGCCAATAACAAGGCAATCAAATCTCTCCATCCACTTGTCAACCTCCGCAACAACCTTTTGAAATACCAGTTTTTTCTCCTCATCCCTGAAAGTGAAAGCACATTACTTCTTCAAAACCCCTCAACTTTGTGAAGCAATCCTCATAAAAAATAGAAAGTATAAGGAAAGTACAAGCATGAAATAATGTGATTGGCAAATAAATTCTGAAAATTAAATCACCTGACACTATATGATTCTTCCAAAATAGGGTGCACAATCAACTCCGGACTATAGCTTTTTATAACTGGAGCAGCATCTTTTGTGCAGAAAACATGAGACAAATCTGCGCCCTGCAAAGCAAAGTAACACGATCTCTTTAACTGAAAACAGCATCCCATCACCAATTACTGCTATAAAAATTGGAGAACAAAATTCAAGGAAGAGATAACAAACAATTTTCAGAGCTGAAATAGCAGCAAAATATGGAGCACCAGTGTACTCTCGACAGCCACCAATAACAGCTACTTTCCCTGATAGACAAAGTAGAAAAGAAACACTCAAAAATGGAAAGTTTCGTGCTTTCAACAGTGACAGAACCCATCATTACCAGATAAAAGAAAACCAAGTTGAACAACGAGTTTTGTGATAACAAGTTTTCAAACAAAGCTATCACCTGCTTGGCCTTTATGTCTAGTTGGGTCAAGTTTCGGGGTGATGGCTCTCAGAATCGCAACAGCATCAGCCTCATAATGGGTTCCATCCCCAGACAAAGCTCCTTGCATTGTGTATTGACAATTCTGGCCACCAACTCCAAGCGACTTCACCAAGAACCGTTGCCTTCTGAAAACAGCCGCCGCTACGGTGCTATTCACTCCATGCTTAATTGACATCACCCACAAAGCACCGAACTTTCATAAACTAATCCAAAAAATTAATGGAAGATTACAACTTTTACTCAGTAAAACCTTAATTCTGGCAGTAGTTCAATATAAATTGCTAGAATTTAGCTTGCTTAGTACGAAATTTCACTCCTTGCTAGGAAATAAAGGAATTCATCGATGTGTTGATCAATTAGTGACAACTGAGGGAGCAAAAAAGTCAATCAAATGAGCGGTGATTGCTTAAGTTGAGGTTGTATCATGAGGAAATGTCGTAGATTTGATGTCTTCTCGTAGCCGTAGATTTGGTGGACCTCCAAAGCGAAGGACTTTGGTCAACGCAAGCTACCGGAAACCAATCAAACGATGCCACTTCCTTGTATAAGTGTCTTGTTTTAAGAGAGTAGGTAAGGTGCTGACACAGAGAGGAAGAGAGTATGAACCCCCAAACGAGACTGAACGCCGTCAGGTCAGGTATTGTGGTCATCGGAGCTTTAGCTTTTGGGTATCTAACATTGGAGATCGGATTTAAACCTTTTGTTCTAAGAGCTCAAGAACACCAACAGCAACAAGAACAAGCTCTCCTTAAAGACAAGTTCCCAGATCAGGATACTTAGTTAACTACCAGTTCCAGGTTAGTTTACTTCAGTTTCCACCCTCTGTTTCTTAGCTCTTACAGTGACAACAGGTTATATTGTTTGATTCTCCTGTATGTTTAGGCCGTTTTACTTGGTGGGTATTCGGTTTTTTGAGGATTTGTCTTTGTTCTGTCAATCGAACAACTTTGTACATCGTGGTTGTGCGATTACCGTTTACTGTCCCAAAATGTTGTTAGTTAGGTGTTTGATTTATATGTAACATCAGATTGAAATGAATTACATTTGTGTACTTCTTGATTGGTGAACTGTTAATCCTTCGATATGACCGTATTGAGTCCAGATTTTGAGCTTGCCTTACTTGTGGCCACATCGAATTCGTATTATTCTTGATACATTTTGCTTAATCTGTGTGCAACTGAAGAGTTCTTGAAACGAATGGAATCCTTGGTCACGAACACATTCGATTGATGATAAAGAAAGAGAATTCGTCGTGATTGTAATATATGCCTCTGTTAAGCTATTGTCTTGATGGTCTTTCAAGCTGATAAATATTCATGGTAGATTGATAGAGAAGAAGATGATGAAAAGTTTGTGTGCGATAAAAAGTTTGTGTGCATTTTCAACTTCGGGCTTAAGTTTTATGTTATGTGGTTGGCATATGCCATCCACTTGTATGCGGTATCTGTTATTGTGGATGTTGCATTATGGACTGAAATTGAAAAGGCAAGAAACAGGAATGCACAAAAAATGATCAGTCTGCTGTAACACAAGCTGAATTCTGAAGTAAGGCCCGGGTATGGTATAACGAATTAGAAGTATTATAAAGTCACTTTATATTCTTGCAGATTGCAATCGGAGACAGATTCTATTGTGAAAGAGCTTATATATTTGGAGGTAGAATTGTTTGCAGAGCAGGTGATGTTCCGGATTCAGCCATTTTAACTCTACTGAGCATAGACTTTCTACGTTGACGATCTCTGATGCTCAAGATGATTTATGGTCATTAATACACTTTATTGATTGTTTTTCTTGGTTTATCTGCTTCTCTGAAGCTAATGTGCGTATTTCTTCGGCCTTAGTTGGTTCAGTCTATTGCTTTCTGTTTTCTACTGGATAAACTGAAACTCATACCTCAATGTTGATGAATCGATATCGGTTATGTTGACACTACATGTTTCTTAACATTGCGATCAATTTAGTATTGCTTCTGTCTTCATTCACTGGTTTCTCGCCTTTACGATAAGCTGGTATTTGAATTTTATGCCTCTGTGATGAACTCTCTTGAAAGTTTCATCTATAACTGCATGTTTGCCTGTGATTCCTGCTCAGTTGCCTGGCACTGTGAACATTTTTCTTGTTCTCTTTTAACATAACTACACTTTCAGACAAATTCTCACTAGAACGGGCATCCATATCCAACAGGTATCAGCTACTTGAAAATTTCAACGAATCTGTTTTAGATTCATCTCTAAGTGTGTCTGCATATATGATAGATGTTAGCATATATCAGCCTTTGAGCAATAGCCTTGATCTGTCTTAATCAGATGTTTACTCAGGTTGTGGTTATTAGGCTTAGCAGTGGGTGGGAATGGATTAGGCCCAAACCTTATTCTTTTAATAGTTCTAAAACCAATTCAAATGTAAAGCTCGATCCGAGAACCTTTTTATTAGGCCCAAATTCCGACCCGAGCAGGACTTGGCACATATATTGGTTAGTATTAGGGATGCATATAATGTCTTGGTTGTATATAAGTTCACTTAAATTTAGTCTAATTTTTTCTTAAGCTCTCTCAAAACCCTCTTCTAAAATAATGTCATTTTAATTTAATTGTTAGTTCTGATTTTAAATTTCTTAAATATACAAATTAAAACAATATTGTTTTGAATGATTAAATTAAAATAATAATATTTAGGAGAGTAGTTAGAGTGCTTAACCTGTGCTTTAAATCAATTCTCAAATCTTCTTACTTACATTCTCTTGATCAAATATGTCGTAGATGGCTTGTTTAGTGCGGACCATTTAGTTGGCATGATTTGTAGGCTATTGCGTCAATTCGAAAGTTTACTCAATGCGCATTCAAAAAATAGCAACTGCGAATTCTTCCGTTATTAAAAAAAAATCTTTCTAAGCTCTTCTTAATACATGAACTTTTTAATAGGTCAAAAAATTTTGATCGATCACGAATTTATTTAAGCAGATAACAAAAAAATCTTAGCATTTATTTATAGTAATTTTATTTGGCTTTCAATCACAAATTTAATAAATCCTCACCTTATATTAATTATGGTTTTTTTTACTAAAGTCATTTAACTAGATCTTTTATTGGGATAGTTTATTATCTTTAATTTGTATCAAATTTAGTTATTTTAAACTTAACTTTACAAAAAAATGTAATTAATAATTGTATAATTAAAAATATTAATATTTTTTTCTTAAAACAAATATTAATTACAACAGTAACAAGAATAAAAATAATAAGTGATCTATCTAATGTCTGTGTAATCTGGAGACTTGCCACGTATGTACAAATGTGGATATTAGTTCCATCTACATTCACAAAACCATAAATTCGTACATGGTTGTTGCGCGATGCTGTCTGTCCCAAGCCACTTCTTGCCCCGGACAGACCTGGTATGAGCACCCTTTTTTTTGTTAGAGGTTTCGATCTTGTGTCATCTAATCTGATTTACATATTTATGTGAAGTTTATATGAATTTATGGATAAAATTTAATATAATAAATTGGTTAATCGAAACAGAAAATTTGATCACAGACGAACCACGTGTCTTAGCCCATCTCTAACCGTTACACCAAAATAATTAATTTTACTTGAAATTTAATGTAAAACAGAATTTTTCAAGAATTTTTTTACCCCAAATTTTTTATACTCTAACTACTCTACACTAAATTTGGTGATCAAGTATCTTTAAAGAATATTCAACAATAATTTAGTTATTAATTAAATTAAAATTTATATTTACATAATAATTTATTATTTATTTATAAAAATTAAAATAAAATTATTATTTTTAATTAATCTATATATACTTTATAATAAATTAATATTATTTAACATATATAATTAATATTATTACAACAAAAAATTAATAACTTACATAAATATAATATTTTTATTATGTATTTTTACCTTTAATCATCTGAATTACCATATCGTTCCCACAAATATTCAATTAATACATTACGAAGTTCATAATGAGCATCTTTATCTTTAATTTGCTTATATCTAGCAAGGAATTCTTAAAATATAATTGTATCGTCTCTATTAATATTAATTTTATGGGTTGGCGTTTCGCTCCAATCTTGTATGGTCGCTTGGGTATCATGTTTGTCCTCAATGATCATATTGTGGATTATATAATGCATGTCGACATAATATCATGTAATATGGATCTTTCCCAAAAACGTGTCAGCCCTTGATAATTGCAAATCGTGATTAGAGAATTCTAAATGCACACTCAACATCCTTCCTGCATGCTTCTTGCACTTTCGCGAATAACTTCTTTTTTGGGCCTCAGGGAATATGAATGGTTTATACTATGGTAGACTATTTTGGATAAGTACTTATTAGCTAAATAATATTCAGTATCATACACTTTTCCTTAAATTACATAATGAACAAAAGGTGTTATACCTTTGACAAGGTTTGAGAACAAGGGAGATGCCTTCAACACATTAATATCATTATTTGACCTTGACAAATCAAAATGTGCTTGTCATATCCACAAATCATAATCAGCTACAGCTTCAAGAATAATAGTTGGGAATTCACTATGTCTACTATATTGTCCTGCCCAAGTTGTTGGACAGTTTTGTCATGTTCAGTGCATACAATCTAAGCTCCTTAGCATCCCTAGAAAATCATGTTCTTCATTAATTTTAATCAGTCTTGCAACATCATTAGTATTCGGTGCTACTAGACAACATTGTCCAAAGACCTCCACAATGATCGGACAGAATCCTTTTGTGCTTTCAATTGCAGTTGATTATTTAATTTTAATGTATTCATCAGTTAAATCAATTGATACATCATACGCTAATATTCGCAATGTTGCTATTGCTTTTTGTAAACTAAACAATCCCAGTTTACCACATCTGTCTCTTCATTGCATGAAGTAGTTGTCATGACCTTCAATAGCACCAATAATTTGTAGAAATAAATTTTGACTCATTCGAAATCGACTGTGAAATTTTGCTGCATTATATCTTGGATTTTCTGTAAAATAATCATCATATAGTCTTTGATCTACTGCAGCATGATCACGATAAATTATTATATCACTAGGGATTGAGTCTTTGTGTATTGGCTGGTTTACTATATTGTTCATATAGTAATTCATTGCAAGGTTGTTATTTGTATATGCAGATAGTAACGCTTTGTTTTGTGCTAATATTGCAAAAGTGAGATCCAATTCATCCTCCGATGATGAGGACGAATATGAGGATGATATATGAGAAGAATTAACATTAGTACTCATGGTTCTAGGTAAAAATAGCGAAGTGATTCATTCCCTTATATAGTAAATAATTCATTTTATGCTTTATCTCATTTATCTCTACGCAAAATCTAACTCTATCTTTTCGCAACTGTTAGATCATATTGTATTCATCTCAACCGTTCATTGGTATTCTTATCTTTTCCACACAATATTTAAGACAAGATAAGGAATCTCTACAAAAAATCTAACTCTACCTTTTCCTAATCATTGGATTAAATTACATTCATCTCAACCATTCATTCGTATTCTTATCTTTTTCACACAATATCCAAGACAAGATAAGAAATCTCTGCAAAAAAATCTAATTATATCTCTTCCCAACCGTTGGATTATATTGCATTCATCTCAACCGTTCATTGGTATTCTTATCTTTTTCTCACAATATCCAAGACAAGATAAGGAATCTCTGCAAAAAATATAACTTTATCTCTTCCCAACCGTTGGATTATATTGCATTCATCTTAACCACTCTTTGTTATTCTTATTTCTTTTACACAACATCTCTATAAATAGTTGATTTGTTCTACTAAACTAAAACCATCATTTCATATAACACTGCTTAAAATCCTAAGCTATAACACTCTTTGAAACCTATTTAAAAAATGGCAAACTCAAATTTAGGTGTAAAGCCTTCAAATACCTCTCTAAGTACATCATATTAAGTAGAAGAAGATTGAGTCCTGTGCTAATGTTTCACAAGACCCAACTACTAGTAGACATCAATCTATGACTCAGTTTTGGTCTCGTATCACAATTGAGTATCATCAAAATCTGTCGAATCATATCACTATTGTTCAACCTTAGAGATCTCTTAACTAATTAGCACATTAATAAAACATGTTGATTTTATAAAGGACTAAAGCTCGTTGAGTTTCTCTCCTGTAAAATGTTTGATCTTTTTAGACAAACTCATAATTTAATCCTCACACTTTTCTCATTATTTTAATTTGGTAGTACATTCTAAGATTTTTGTTCCAATCTCTAATTTGAAAGAATACAAAATTTGGTTATTATATAAATAAAATTACTTGCAAATTAAGAACTTATGTACGTTTTTTTTTTGGGTGAAGAAACAAGACACTTAAGGGATTGTATAATTAACTAGTAATTAAGTTAAGGGATTAAAACAAAAATTAAAAATGTACAATTAAAAACAAAATTTTGACTTAATTCAAGGACCAATTTATGAAATTTGGCGTTTAATCAAATTTCCTTATCCTGTTTGTCTTAGGATCACTCAAAAAACAAAATTTGTCACATAATGTTTATTTTTCAAGTGAAAATAAATAAACTTATAAGGATAAAACACATTTGAGAATTAAATAATTTTAAAAAATTATGTTTAAATTTTATTAAAAATTTTCTTTATAATTTTTAAAATTTTTGAGAAAATCCTTTTTTTATACTTTTGTTATACATAAACCGATTAAATATTGTTAATATGACAATCTAATCTGACTTTTAAACATAATTCGAACTAATTAAACTTAACTTAAATAAAAATAAAGAAATATTAAATTATTGGTTTAAGTTAAACTTAATTGATTTCTGTTGAGTTTAAAATTTGAGTTAATCGTCGTGTCATACATATTTTGTTAATATTTTTAATATAAGTCTATCAAAATAAAAATTTCTAAAATATCAAAAATTATATGATTTTTTATTTTAAGGATTATGACGCAATTCTAGAATCTTTTTCCTAAATCTTTAATTATAGTAATAAGAATGAAGTTTTGACTACTAAATTTGATAGATTTCATTAACTTCGAATCTAATGTTTTAATTTATTTTGTCTACAAAGTATGCACTTTTATGGATAAATTAAAATATCACATCAACATATATTTTTAATAATTTCTTGTATAGAGAGGAGTAAATATTTCTATTTTAAAATATGCCCTCTTCAAAAATTATAAAAGGTCTTATTTAAATTATAAACTTATGTTTGTTATTTTTATTAAATATAATTAAGAAGAATAAATGGTTGTCACTTGTATAATATATTTAAAACATAAGTTTATATCTTAATTGAGCAAGTATGAGAACTTTTTTATTAAGCCAAAATTCGACTCGAGCAGGGCCGAGTCCTACATCTTGGCACAATACGTAATGTTTTAGATAAAGCATAAGGCTATGTTTGGTTGAATACAAAGTTTTTAATGAAATGAAATAGTTTATGATGGAATGGAATGTAAATAGATATAATATTAGAAAATTGTTATTTGGGAGGGATGGAAGAGTTCACAATTTAATATAATTTGAGATGTCAACGGGCGGGGCCGGGTTGTCCAGCTCATTATTATTTATTTAAAGAAAAAAACTTCTAAAATGACGTCGTTTTGGAAGTAACGGTGGAGTAGGACCGGTTCGTGGCCCACCAATGCCAACTATGGTCGACCCGTAGCTCGGTCAACCCGGGCCGATTTTTACATCCATAAATATGGTGAAATGTTATTTGGAATATGAATGAAATGAAATATAATGTATGTATAATAATAACAAATGACTATTCTATCCTTGATAGAACAAAACATTGTCTTGCTGTTTGTTATTATGGTTGAGGGTATAATTCGTATTATACAAATTTGTCGAGGGTAGATTAGGTAGTACGTATTTATCATTTTACATACCATCCTAAATTCTCCAAATCGAAAGTAACTCATTTTTACTGTTTATGATAGAATAGGATGTAATGTGAAACCCTCCTCTTTCGTCATATTTCATTTCATTCCATTATAATCCTTCCTCTCAAACTGTGAAATAAATACGTATTTATCATTTTACATACCATCCTAAACCTCCCAAATCGAAGGTAACTCATTTTTACTGTTCATGATATAATAGGATGTAATGTGAAACCCTCCTCTTTTATCCTGTTCCATCATAAACCTTCGTCTCAAGCGATAAAATAATATTACATTCCATTCCATTTCATTACTAGTTGGAATGTAATGAAATGAAATGGTTTATAATGGAATAGAGTGTAAATGGAAGTAATATTAAAAAATTGTTATTAGGGAATGATGAAATGATTCATAATGTAATATAGTGAAATATTGTTTGGAAAATATATGGAATGAAATTAAATGTAATGTATGTATAATAATAATGAATGACTATTATACTCTTGATAGAACAAAATATTGTCTTACTGCTTGTTATTAAGGTTGAGGGTATAATTGGAATTGTAACAAATTATTGAGGGTATATTAGATAGTACATATTTATCATTTTACATTTCATCATAAACTTCAAATCGAAAGTAACTCATTTTTACTGTTTATGATATAATAGGATATAATGTGAACCCATCCCTTTTCATCCTATTATATTCTATTATATTATAAACTCTCATCTTAAACGATGAAATAATATTAAATTACAATCAATTCCATTACCAAACACCCTACCAAACATAGCCTAAGTAAACTCTATGGCATCTTCTTCTAGGTGACCTGCATTCTTTTTCCTCTCTCTAGTTGATGGGTAGGTTTGTATTTTATAATAAATATTAGGGATGACAATGGGTAGGGTTAGAAGCTCAACCCAACCCCTGTTGCTGGGCTCAGGTCCCCAAGCTCGATCATAGCTTGACTCGGCCCAATCTGAGCCTTTTCTTAAATTTAAATACAAAACGACATTATCTTCCTTATAAAGGTTGGGTCTTGAGTCGGGTTCGGGCTACCCAAGGTTCAAATTTTCAGAAAACTAGGGCTTAGGCCCAGTTAACCTAGGCCGGGTCGAGCTAGATCCATTTGTCATCCCTAGTGACGAACTCTTTTTTAAAATAATGTCATTTTAGTTTAATCGTCTAAAAGGATATCATTTTGATTTAAAAAATTTTTAATATACAAATTAAAATAATATTGTGTTGAATCATTTAATTAAAATAATAATATTTTAAGAGAGGAGTGAGTTGTACTTTAAGCTAACTCTCAAACTTAAATTTGATTAATTTAAATCTAATTTATTAATTCAAATCGATTCAAGATCAATTATGAACTTACGTTAACAGAGAAAATGCGAAAAAAAGAAGGTTTTGCTATCTGTTAAACAATGAACAAGTTGTTAAATTGTTTAAACAAACTCTTTAACGTATCTTCTGAAGCTTGCACTTTTACAAAAGTTGTATATATTTCTGTTGCTAATATCTTTCTACCCGTTTCTTGATATAAGTTCACATTTTAACAGGTTAGAAAAATTGAATATTCAAGAATTTATTTAAATAGGCAGTAAGAGACAAGGTTTTAAAAACCGGACCGAACTGGCTGATCCGACCAAAAAAAATTTGAGCCGTGGTCCGGTTCGGTTTTACATAATAATTTCTATATATTAAAACCGACCGGTTTATTAACGAACCGGCCGGTTTTCCAGTGAACCGTCCAGAACCGGTTGGTTCTTCATTCATCTTCTTTTTTCAGTTCTCACCGTTCTTTTCTCTCATACCGCTGGTCCCTTCACAACCCACAAACCAACTTTACTACCATGACTCAGCAGAAGCAAAGCCATGAGATCGTCGGCGTTTTAGAGGAAAAGCAAGCCCAAGGCAGTAGACAGAGAAAGTGGTAGCAAAAGCTTTCTTCTTCCTTGCGGTCTCTTTACCTATGAATGATCGGTGAAGGAGAAAATATGCTTGCAGGTTGAGAAAACCAAGAAATTGCAAGAAAGGAAGAAAGTGGTGCTGAACAAGAAGAAACTGGTTATGAACATCTCGTCGTTGTCTTTTACTTCAGTTTTACTAGTATCCATTCAGTATGACTCACTTGTACTATTAAATAAAACGTTTTCCTCCTCCTTTTTCTCGTTACTTTTATATCTCTTAACTTATGTCTACATTGGTAAACTCATCATGTCTACGAATTAAACCAAAAGAACTATGCAAAGCAAAGCTGTCAAGTACACATTTCAAACCTTTTTGGATGTATGGATCTTAAGCAATCAGAAAAATTTGCCTACGTACTCCACTAGCAATAGCATAGACTTAATCCATCTTCTGAATCTAAAACTTGGTAAATAGGATAACTACGTTACTAACTTTAAATAGTAACATTGTACGCTCAACTTCATCTTAGTAGAGTCACTTTTTTATTTGATTTTATTTATTAATTTTTTTTATGATTTTAATTGCTAAAAGTGTTATACTATTAAAAATTTTAGAATTTTTTTATTTTAATATTAATTATCATATAATTGATTATATACTTACCTAATTTTATTTCAATAATAATTTATATTAAACAATTTACTAAAAGTTTTTATTTAGATGTTCACGGAAATCTAAAGTAAAGGTGATAAAATTAATATTTTAAAAACCAAATTGGACCACAATCAAAAAAATTTCATTTGATTTATTATTAATTCATTATATGATAGTAAGTCTTAGTGTATTTTTTGTTTCAATAAAATATTTATTTTTATTTATTCTTATAATTTTATTTCTTATTTTCTCAATTCTTATTGCTTATACAGTAGAGAAGCACTTTCAATTAATATTATAGTCGATTTGTTTGATATGATTGAATGCAAATGTATTTTCTTTATTGAAGAACAATCACAAACGTATAATTAATATTATGGCCCATTTGTTTGATGTGATTTGATGAATCGTAGGTTACAAATCTTTAAATAATGTTAGCGAATTTGAAGCTTTTGACGATGATGAGATGCAATCTCCTTCAGAAATACAATTTTGATTTTTATTGTTATTTTAAGTTTTATATTAGACTCATAT
>JANZXP010000196.1:50066691-50080498 GCA_027576715.1 Erythroxylum flavicans | reverse complement strand
AATTATTCATAATTTTTATTAATAATTAATTTTAATTTATTAAATATATATTCTTGAATTAGATTATTCATAATTAAATAATATATATTTAAATGATAATAAATCAGATTATGAAAAAAATAGAAACAGAAAATAAAAACCAAATTTTGTAGTTTTTATAATTTTTGAAAACTGGAAGAAACCAAAACCAAAAATAGAAACTAAAAACTCAAATAAAAAGATTTTCTTAATTTGAAAACAAAAACAAAAAATAACAAATAAAAATAGAAATAAATACCTCAAATATTTGACTGCTTAGCTTTATTATTATTATTATTATTATTATTACTATTATTTATCTTTGTCGTATTGTTTAGTTATTAATTATATCATATTTTATTTATTAAATTATTAATTAATTAATATTATTTATACGAGTCATTTAAAAACAACTTTCCTACTAGTTAGAGTTATGAATGCATATTCTAAACAACTTTCCTGCTAGTTAGAGTTAAGAATGCATATCCTGCACTCCTTATACTATACCAAATATTTCTTCTGTTACAGATATTATTATATTATATTTTATCAATACTAAAATAACCAAATCGATATTCACAATTTTGGTCAAATCTCTGCTACAATATAAATATTTTTCATACCAATTTTTGCTTTTATAGACCACGAGATAAGAATAAATAAATATATAAATTTTGGACTTAAATAAAAAGATACATAATTTAAATTCATGGATTAATTTCATCAAACAAAATCTTTCTATTATTACTGTTTTCTAATCTTACAGATCATATTTATCATTACTAATTTATTAACTATAACTCCTATTAATTATTCTATAAAATAAATAATTATTTAATTAATTATCAATTTCGACGGTCCGGTCGAGACCAGTTCCAACAACCACGATGTTATGGTTAACCTTAAATAACAGTATATCCATAGGAACCGGTTCAAACATTAAAGTTCGTCCACTTATGGCGGCCTCGTCACCAGCCCCAAGTAACAACGGCTCCGACGCAGTTTCACGGTTTGCGCCACCCAAGACCCTTCGTGGTCTCAACAAGCCCAAGTGCATCCAGTGCGGCAACGTTGCTCGCTCCAGGTATGAACGCACTAAGAATCTGTGGAATTTGGGGATCTTAAAGATTTGTAATTGATCAGTTGGGAAGCGATTTCAGCAAAATTTGAGTTGTGGAAACCCTAGAATCGTAACATGGGTTAGTTTTATTGTGTTTGGTCCCTTATCCTTATGCAATGTAATTACCCCTCGCAGGTGCCCCTACCAGTCTTGCAAAAGTTGCTGTTCGAAGGCTCAAAATCCTTGTCATATTCATGGTATGTTGTGTATAAGAGTGTTGTTACTTCCAAATTGTGTTTCTTTCCTTTGTTTTGGGATTGAATTTAGTTACATCACCATAGGAGGTGATTTGGTGTACTTAATCACGCAAAGATACCTTCTTGAACTTCGCCTTTTGCTGATTAGGAAGTTAATTGCACATCCACCTCCATGAACCGATGATGAAGAATAGTTAACTGCTTCATTTAAATTTATCTGGTGTCGCAAGCCCGCTTCTTCTTTAATATCTATCTTTTATTTTCGAAGAATGCTCTTTGCTAATTCTTGTGATCCTCTGCTAATACTTTGCAGACTGATCGGGCATTTCAAAACCTGATCTAAAATGTTCTTAAATTGAGTAACTGCTGCATCGCTTGATGCTAGTCATGCTATTGTGAGACACATTTTACTTTAGATCTAATTTACACATTTTCTATTTTAAAAAATGCAGTTTTGAAAGCAAATGCAACTTTTCCAGACAAAACACCTGATTCAGCAAGTCCTCTGTTTGATCAGAAGTCAAGTGAAGTGTCCCCTTCTGTGTAAGTTGCAACTTGCAATTTTTCATTTTCTCAAAAACTCCTTTCCTGCATCCCTCCTGTTAATTTGTTACTAGTTTCTTTTAAGCTGTGTTTGAACTTTCTTCTTGTGAGGCTGTCAGAGGTGCTCGAATATTAAACGAATTATGTGTCTAGTTGCAAGTTGCCAGGAAAAAATGGGCATGGTCATCTTATTTGAATCTTTGCCTCTGTGGAATCTGTTTCATGCAAAGGTGCTATTTTAGGTTTTTGTGCAAGTATGGGCACATGCAGCCTAAGTAACTATTATGTAATTCAATATTTTATGGTTCCTGCTATGATGGGGAAATAAAGAGAGAAAGAGAATACAAGATGGTCATAGGAGTGGGCTGAGAGTGCTTGATATGATTCCTCTGCAACTTAAAGGTTAAGAGGAAAATCCTGCTATTTGACAACATGTCATTGCTTTGCTCGAGTGTGAATGTTTCCTTTTGTTGCTTGTCTCTAGTTTTGATTCTCTGCAAAATTCAATCCATCTGGTATGATAGGTACACATATATTTTCGTGCACACATATGCATAGAACACGGATGCATGTACACACACACGTTGAGATACGAGAGGGATTAGTTTTGACATGAGCCATAAAGTTGCAACATTTTTAAAGACTATTTACAATTTCATCATAGCACTTTGT
This sequence comes from Erythroxylum flavicans, assembly GCA_027576715.1. NCBI lineage: Eukaryota > Viridiplantae > Streptophyta > Magnoliopsida > Malpighiales > Erythroxylaceae > Erythroxylum > Erythroxylum flavicans. Next base: position 50,077,948 of record JANZXP010000196.1, on the reverse strand, counting down.
ATGCCCCGTTGATCTTTATCTAGGTTTTATGTGTATAGGCTGCAAGCCCTCTTCCCTGTATGATTGCATCATAATTTAAAACGAATTGATGTGGGATGCAAGCTTTTATTTTTGTCAGTTAAGAGCATTAGACTTACCACTCTAGTTGGATTTAGAAATTCACAAAGATACTTCCTGATTTGTATTTGTTTGTTGATAAACATGTTTTGATCAGAAGTATTGACAAGTCTATGCCATCATAAGTGACATAACACGATGATGTAAAGGATGCTTACTTGAGATCCTTCCTATTCTTTCTTTCCTTTATAATTAGATTTGCTTTCTACTGTTTATTATTATGGTTTGGTTGCTTTTTCATTGCTGATAACACTATGGTCCTCCAATTGCTCCTATTACTACTGTGACTGGCTTGGTTGTTCTACTTGCATTTGGTTCTGTTGTTCTAGAAAACTTGTTTCTTGTTTCAGGAATGCACACAGAGTCGCATCTCTTCGACAACTTTCAAATAGTTTTTCACAATTCAGTAATGTGCACAGTCCCCTTCGATCAAGAAAACCACTGACTAGGAAGGTTTAGTAACTATCTGTTTTGTTGTCATCACTATTATGTTGTATTTTGGGTTTAAGATTGAAATTTACCTGACATAAGAAGTTGTTTTAGGAAGCTGTAGCAATAAATGAATGGAGGTTTTCCAAGCTAAAGGAGTACAGGGATGGCAACATTGCAGTAGAAAATGAATCTTTTGATCGATACATGCAAAATGTTAGTTTGCTGGAAGAGGTTTTTTCTCACAGATCGATTACCGACTGCTCAACTGAGGATAAATCGCTGTCATCAAGTTGTGACCACACTCCGATGGAACCTGATGTTGAGAAGATGAGACTGGAGCAGAAATTGAAGCTGAGGTCAAATCCTATTAGGACAGAAAATATCCGAAAAAGGATACAACAGATTGTTGATGAGGGATTAAAAAAGCTTCAACAATGTGACGCAAACAATGATGTCAATGACCAAAAGAAGAGAAAAGTTCGATTTTCTGAGAAGCTTTCAGCTTTGACTGAGCTTACAGACAAGTTACATAAAGTCCAGAACATAGAGGATCTAAAATCTTGTCTGGAGATGAAAGCACGGCTCTACGATCGGTCTACTCAGGTGGAGATCAAAGACAGTGAGGGATCTAAAGAGCAGACGACCCCGGATGGCTCGGCATCGAAAAAAGGATTGGATTTTGGCTTGCAGAAATCGTGTAAAGCAGTAGAAACAAATCAGGAAGATTTGGACCGCATTAATGCACACTTTTGTACCCTAGAGAAGATAGAAGATCTATGATTCAATGGCATATTCTAGTCTATCTTAATTAGCAGATTTCCAGGTATTGTGGAAAATTTGACTGCCATTTTTATGCTTGTCAAATGGAACCAGTGAACCAGTGACCAGTGACCAATCTTTAGCTCCAAGCTCTTTGGTGCACAAAAGTGCTATGCACAAGCTATACTAAACATAATTATGCAGAAGGGCAAATAACCAAAGAGTTCGGCCCAACTCAAGTCCTATTTGACTGAATATGAGTATTCTGGTTGATCACCCTCCAACTTGATAGATTGTTTTTGGGTTGCATCAAAATCAAGTCATATTTGATGAGTTTCTTTGAGTTTAAATTGTATTAATTTAAAATTAACAAATTAAATCATATTAATCAAGTCTAAGTAAAAATTTAATCTCAATCAAATTTATATTTATATTTTAATAGACATAAATTTATTATCATCTCTTGTATCCTTCTTCAAAAAGAATTGATGAAACGGATAATTTGATATTTTATTTGATGATTAGACTAAGTTGGTAATTTAATTTTTAACCTTTAATAATTTTTTATTATAGGAAATTAATATATAAATTATAAAATTATAGCTTACAAGTAATTATAAATTATATTTTTAAATAATTAAACAAGTTATAAAATTAACAAAATATTGTTCAATTTATAAATAAATTTGATATTATATTAGATTTATTATTTAAATTTAAGATTTAAAAGTTCTACTTGAATTTTAATTAGATTGATTTAATTTAAAAGAAATTTGATAATTAAAAAAAGGTAGCTGTTTTAACTCTTTAAAAAATGATTAAATGGTTATTAAAATTGGAAGTCCAACAAGAAGCGTGAATATGAAGCTGCTCTTCATTTTCTTGTACACACACCAAGCCTTCTTAAGCTTCGATTCTAACGTGTTCAAGCTCTCTGGCACAAAGGTTAGTGAGTTACAGAAAGTGACCAGAGGGCAGTAATGGCTGACACCACTAGGGCACCGAGCCGATCGAGGGACTTGGACAAGCTGCTTCTTCGTCCGGGCAATCTTGTCGGACCCATCTTCGATCCCGGAACCCAAGTGAGGCCCTTATGTCTCCTCTTGGCAAATTATCAAACATTTGAAGCGCAACGATTCTTTTTCCTTATGGTTTGCGGGCTTTTCTGTGATTTTTCATTTTTGGGTTGCGTGTGTTGTTTTCAGTTGAGAGAAGATCTTAAAGAGTATGTTCGGATATTAGTGGTGGGGGCTGGTGGATTGGGTTGTGAGCTGTTGAAGGACTTAGCTCTCTCTGGATTTACGAATCTTGAGGTTATTGACATGGACCGAATCGAGGTCTCTAATCTCAATCGCCAGTTTCTCTTCAGGTTCCAAAATTTAAAGCCTTCTTTCTGTTAACTGTGTTTCTGGCTTTCACAGTTCGGAGTTTGGTGGATATTATTGTTTTTGAACGAATCTTAATTCGTTGGGATAGGAGGGTTTAACTGTTACACTGGTGATTGTATGTTGGGTTTAAGTTGAGCAGTTTTCTGGGGAAAAAAGAAAGAAACTTTGATGGGTGCCATGAAGCTAAACTGGCTATCATAAGAGTTTCCTTAAAGATTAGCAATAGCTAAGAAGGGGCTCTGTATAGAGTGCAATCGATTGTGCACATAGTCAAACATGGAATCCCAAGTGCTGGATAGTAAACAGAAAAGAGCCTACTACTTGTTTGCGAGACTAAATTTTGTTACGCGTAATTCTTGTTCAAGTATAACTTCGGTCAAGACTGAGAAGTACTTCGTTATGGATAAGGTTGTATGTTATGTAAGATTGTGAAGCAAAGAAATGTTTTGAAGAACATGTGATATAACTAGAACATCAAAGAGCAGTTTGTTTTAGTCATCTGATTTTTTGGTTCTCAAATTATTTCATGTTGGGATTGGTTGATGATGTTAAATGTGATTGATTGCACATATACACACAGAAATGCACATAGACAAAGAACCTTTTACTTGTCCAATGCCAATGTAGTAATTAGTATTATAAGGAATCTCCTTTCTCACTTTAGATGTTTTAAACCACTAACAAATGGTGGGAATATCCATTGTTTCCTGGTTGCACTGGCCAGTTAAGTCTAACTGTGAAGTTGCTGATGATATTGTGTTAAATACAGGCTTGAAGATGTTGGTAAGCCAAAGGCTGAGGTTGCAGCCAAGCGTGTCATGCAACGAGTTAGTGGTGTGAATATAGTTCCACATTTTTGCCGGATTGAAGATAAAGAAATTGAGTTTTATAATGATTTCTCTATTATTGTGCTCGGTCTTGACTCCATTGAAGCACGGAGCTATATAAATTCTGTAGCTTGCAGTTTTCTTGGTGCGTGCTTTTAAGTTTAGTGGAATACTTGGCTTTCATTCTTTAGGTGATATGTTTTTGTCCCAATTAACTGGTTATTTCATGTCTTTTGAAAGTCAACTTCCTTTTATCCTGTGGGAGCTTATGATATCTGTATGACTTGGGAATTAGAGTACGATTCAGATGACAACCCACGAGATATCACAATGAAACCTATGGTGGATGGTGGAACTGAAGGTTTCAAGGGCCATGCTAGGGTTATTTTGCCAGGACGTACACCATGCTTTGAGTGTACCATCTGGCTTTTCCCCCCTCAAGTGAAGTTTCCTCTATGCACTCTTGCAGAGACCCCAAGAAATGCTGCTCATTGTATTGAATATGCTCACTTAATTAAATGGAATGAGGTACTGCATCACCATCCCTTTTCATTTTAAAGAGCTTTAAAGTTGATTGTTGTTATCTTATCATGCTGTACAAGCAGGTTCATGGTGGGAAGGCTTTTGATCCAGATGAACCAGAACACATGAAGTGGGTTTATAATGAGGTGGCCTATAGAGTTAGATTTTCAAATACTATATGCTTGATTTTGTTTTTCCTGTTTAAAGCTCTCAACTTTTACCCTCATTGTGCTCATAGGCTGTGAAGAGGGCTGAGCTTTTTGGCATTCAAGGAGTTACATATTCTTTAACTCAGGTAAAATAAGACTAAAGGAGTCTAGCTTTTATTGTTTTTCTCCTAAATTAAATATATCTTGTGCTTTTTGGCTAGATGGTCAATGAAATCTTATTATTCATTGTCCCAATTATATACTTGTTGCCTATTTTCTGCTTTCTTGAGCGTCAGTCAGGTGACTCATAATTGATTAAATTGTCCCATCAAAGGTTTGATCTAGTGGTAGAAAGGCAATACTATCTTCCTATCTACCAGAGATCAAATCCTAGTAGTTATATAGGGTGATGGATTTTTGTACATAATTATGCTTTCATATGGATCAAGTGAAGAACTGTTTTAATTATTGTTTCAGTTCATTGTTGCATCTCTCTCTCTCTCACTCTCCATTTCCCATGACATAAGAGGTATATATTTTTCTTGTTTGCAGGGTGTTGTGAAGAACATTATACCTGCTATTGCTTCCACCAATGCAGTTATATCAGCTGCTTGTGCCCTTGAAACGTTGAAGATTGCATCAGGGTGTAGCAAAACTTTATCCAATTATCTGACGTGAGTTTGCTTCTCTTATTTACTGTTCTTTACTTCACTTTATACTTGGGTAATTGTTACCAGATCAGACATAGCTTTTGTAATGCAATGTTATTTAAACATTGTAGGAAATCTCAATTCTTGCATTTGTTTCCACAATGTTTCAAACTTCATTCTTGTATGAGTTTCCACAGTGCTTCATTTCCAAATTTTTAATACTAGTGCTAAATTTACAAATACATGAAATCATATTTTCTGGATTCTTGTCAGTCCGAGATATGGCTTTGCTATTTTCCAAAAAAGAAATAATATGCGAGAAGTCTGATCTGCTAGACTATTTGTTGTTTGTTTTGTTTTGATTACCAAACTAATTCCTTGTTTTCCATTCCTCTGAAACAATTTCTCTGTGCACCATGCTGATCCTCTGCATTCCATCCACAAGGTGTCTATTTGAGTACCTATTTGACTTTCTGCCCACTTAGCAAGTGATGTACCAAATTTGCTGTAACTTGCAATAATATACCAATCTGGGGACAAATTATGAATGTGACACAATCATTCATTTGTAATCTGTATTATTAAATATAATTCTTCCTCTAATTGATTCTCGAACTTTCTTGCTCATCTAGTGTTTACTAATGAAGGAGTTATTTGGTCACTTGTTTTCATTAGATATATTGACATTCAGGTTATTTAACATGCAATTCTACTCATGCATTTCAAATTAAAATATATCTGAGAAGTTATCTGAGTTCATTAAATTCATCAGTTATCTTAAATATATTTCTCTGATCCAACGGTGCTGAATTGGCTTGATATTATTGAACTTTCCTATAGGTATAATGGAGTGGAAGGTCTCCATATAAAAGTGACTGAATTTGTGAGGGACAAAGATTGTCTTGTTTGTGGTCCTGGCGTTCTTATCGAGCTTGACACTTCAGTTACTTTACAAAAGGTTATTTCAGTTCTTATGACTTTTATACTTGGATGACAACTGGATATTGAACATTTTGATGTTGATTGTCAGACATAAATGCTTTTCATCCTTGGTTTGTTGATATGGCTATTCTCTTATTGTTTTTACTTTCCCTTCTCTACCTTTTACATTCTTAATCTTTCACATTACGGAACAGTTTGGTATGGCTTTCTCGCTAGATACCATGTTTGCTTCAACTTTTTCAACTTCACCATTTGGATTTGGGATATTGAGTTTCTCTTGTTGTACTGCACCTAACAAAGTTATCGTGTGCTGACATGAAAATATTCAACTTATATCGATATATTTCAACTTTTTTGTGTCTTCCGAAGTCTATAATCTGATAACAGTTTTTCTGATCAACCACAGTTCATCGATCTGCTCGAAGAGCATCCTAGGCTCCTCCTATCAAAAGCCAGTGTTACACATAGAGGAAAGAATCTGTACATGCAGGCCCCCCCAGTTCTGGAGGAGATGACCAGATCGAACCTAAGTTTACCACTTTTTGAACTTATGGGTAAAGCCACTAAGGACATTGTACATGTGACAGGTATGGCAAACAAAGATGATAAGAAAACCTCCTGTCTCAGAAAATTACGAGTTGTTTTCAAGGGAATTGATGGAATTATGGATATGGACATGGCTGGTGGAGCATAAATTTGCATAAATTTTACGTGCCAAAACCAAACCATTCAACTAAAATTAGACCATGTACTCTTAGCTTGTCAAGTCTTATTATTTTATTTTACCTGTAACAATTTTTCTTGAGGAAACAGCTTAGGTTCTGACTTGATCACAGGTATGGTGTTGGTGTTATTTAACAGGAAAAAAAAAGGATTAAGCTTCATTATGCTTTTGAGAATAGGTTTTTGTATAGTAAGACTTATCTCACTCAGTACGACTATAAGAAGATACTCTTTCTATTTTATCACATCTATTGATTGCGGTTGTGTAGTTTCGCACAACTGTGAGATTACTTGATTCTTTCATTTCATAGGAGTGGGAGAAAAGATTGGGTTAAATTCGGTTTGATTGGATTTGGATACGAGTATTCGGATCTAATCAGACTTAGATTTGGCAAAATCTTTCAGATCTTGACTGATTATGGAAAATCAGACGACTGAGTTTAAAATCAATAGGTTAAATTATGTTTGATTGAATTCAGGCCGGGGTTTGAATATTTACATTTGATCGAATTTGGGATTGGATTTAGCACGGCTAGAGTGTCATTCCTGCATAGGAGTCTTCTTTAACTGTTAAGCTATAAACAATTACATTTTTTATAATAATGAGAGTTAGAATTGTTGATAAGTTGTCTTGGCAGGTAAATAGATGAAGCTTGAATTAATGAATTAACTACTCAAGGCTCAGTATGTTAAATCCAAATATCTTTTAACATGTCGAAGTTCAAGTTTGAGTACATTAAGTTAGATTTTGTCTGTTAGTTTTAAGTTGGATTAACCTAGTTCGGAATAGACACAAACCATTAGGCAAAGCCTATGTCATATTCCAATTTGCATAACGCGTGTTCTTATCAAGTTAGCTCATGTTCGAGGCACTTTATACCAGAAAGTAAAAGGAGATGGCAAATTCTTTGGATCATGTTGGAAATGGCTATCAAACAGCCAACAAGTCTCAACATATCTTCAATGTGAGATAGGTGTTGAATAGCAGAGAAAGGCTATCCATATACAGTTGCAGGGCTTGTTAGTGAACAAGCATCCCACCCCAAGAGATTGGGACGCTTCATTAGTTTCAAGAGTATAGGTAACTCCATAATTAATACAGATAAAGACCCTTTCAAAGCTATAAATTAAAAGATCAGATGTCTGAAAGCAACAACATATGGTGTGGTGTGCTCATGATGAACTTAGCCATAATTCCATGCATAAAGATGGGTCCATTGGCCAGCAGGCAAAGCGTGCGGACCATCTGACATCCATAATTCAGGCAATTGCTTTCCAGTATCAGTAAAAAGTGCTTTCACCTATCAAAGTTTTCCATACCAAGTTAAATAATATGTCAGTTTGAGCAAATTCTCAGGTACCTGTCCAAGTATGTGATTCATATGAAAAACAATTGAAGGGTTGAAAATCCGTGAAAGGTACTGCAATTCACAAGAAAATGGTTAGTTATAAGCAGAGATATTAAAACATGTAATCAAACTTTAGTTCGAATTTATTACTTAATTTTGCAACGTCAATTCATTAAGTAATTTATTCGAAAGACCTAATATATAATGCATCTAAGAGTGTGTTTAATATGTATTTAAAAGATGACAATTACAGAGTTTACTGACATCAAAAATAGAAAAAAAAGGCATCTTATTGATATGTAAGCAAGCACCTTTCTGATGAAGCCGTGGATGTAATTTCAGAACTGCAGTCAATAGCATACATGACCCTCCAAACATTCTTTGAGCTCTATTTTAACTTCTACATGATACAAGGTCCCACTGAAATGTCCAATAAAGACGAGCCCTTTGGAACTGGGTTTGACTAGCTTGCAGCAAAATTCCGATAAGTTTACTGCTACAGTACCAAGAGACAAGGTATCAGATAAGGAGGTCAGGATTCAGATAGATTCATCGTCCACATACATGTCGATCCAATGGATTCTAGACTATGAATTTTGAACCATAATCTATATAGAATGTTATGTGTCCATACATACATACATACATACATACATTTGTCTTTGTACGGGGGAGAGTGAGACACCTCACGCACAATTACAACCAAGCATACGTGTTGGAGAGATTAAGGCTATCTTGGATGGATATGTGGGTATGTGAGATGTTGCTGCTCTGCCTCTCCTCAGTTTCCCTCATCTTATTTCCGCAACTGGATAATATCATCAACACATCACTTCATGATTCTTGTGGGACTTCGCCAGATTGGCCAACTGCCCATATAGACCCCACAAACCCACATGCACTCTCTTCTACTTAACTCGACCCATCTCTTGCATTTTTCCTCTATTTATAACCCTCTTCATCTCCGTATCAATGAAGGAAAAGAAAACGCGAGGAACCTTATCTAAAGATTGGAACTTCAAGATCTCTTCGTTCCTGTGCCTAACACACACCAACTTTTGAGCATAAAAAGAGAGACTGGTGTGCTTGTAGTTGGTGCTGTACTCCTATTGAAGTAAGTATGGAGTTAGAAGATGATTTGTTCTTTGCTGACTTAAGCAAGCAGATTTCTCTTCTAATCATGGACGATGATGAGGACAAAGTTGAAATTTGCCCTTCAGTTTCTTTCCAGGTTCGTTATATTTCTGCATTTCTCTATACTCTTCTGCAACTCTTTTGTACTAGCTCAACTATCACCTACTGCTGTGGCAGCTAAAGCTGTGACTGAACTAGGTTTACTGCAACTTTTGCAGACATTCCCAGGAGGAAACTATCCAATTGCACCGTCTCCAGTTATATACCAGCAGAATTGCAGAAGAGAAAGCAAAGGAACAGGAGTTTTTATCCCCCAATCGTCTCAACCAAGAAGAAAGAACAGACAAGGAAGATATGGCTCGTGTAACTCCAAATCAACCTCCCACAGGCAGCAAGATAATAACGCCAGAATGATTTCTCAAGTATCTTACTACAACAATTCTTTTAACTCCAAGAAAGGCTAAATCTGTACATATACCACAATTGTCAGGCATATATATCCAATAATTTCCTACTAATTTGATTGCCAGCAGCTACTTACATGGTGAGACGCAAGGAATATGTAGTTTAATTACTTGTGATCTTTATTTCTGAAACATGTACATGGAAAAAGCCATCAATTCTGCTTCTTAACTGTTAGGTTCTTGCAAAGGTTCACCAAAATGGTTGTACCTTACCTCTCAATAGTGGAAATGTATGGTTGTTATTAAGCATTGTAAAATGTTCTTCTGCTAATGAATGTGGTTGGTTATTCATTCCATTCCAAATGAGTCGCTTTCTTTCTGTTCCAGGATTCAGTTTTTCATATGACCACGAAACCTTACAAATAGCTAATTACTTCCAACTTGTAAAAGCATTTGCTTCAAGGAAACAACCACTTGCAGTCAGGGTCCATTTTAAGAACCAAAAAAAGAGTTCAAAGCTGTCAAGAATCTGATGTATTAACAGGTAGAATTTGGACTTGTGAATCTTGTGCCAGTAAGGATTGGAAGGAACTAGGGATATGCCAGTTCAGAACAAGGTCAAATTTCCTTCTTTTCCATAGTATAATTGAAGAAGCAGCCATGTAAATTCCCACAGAAGCTGAATTTAAACTTTTTTCCAGGTTCAGATAGATATTTTGAAGCTTTCATCAAGAAGAATAAATACATATTCTTCAACTATACCGAATAAAACATAATCATTCAAGTCCTTAGTCCTTAAATCCTCTAAACGACAAACCCTAATAACAAGGTCCAAGAACAAAGTGGAAAGGATTGAGCATGGAATAATTTTTGTCGATCGAATATCATACACCCAAAAAAAAAAAAAAAAAACCCCGAACTGAATTATCGACATATCGAAATAATTAATGGATGATGTGATGTGGGCTCACAAGACTCAATATCTTAAGCACCCGCCCACTTGCGCAAGAGATTGTTTCAAAAAGAGAGGACTTTATAGATTAAGTGCATATGCAACAGCTCAGATTGAAGATTCATGAAAATGATGCAACGCACAATCAAAGAGATAAAAAGCAAGATTAATGCTTCCAATCTAACCTATGTGTATCCAATCAACTGATGGGGAAGCAACCGAAACCACCGGCCATTCCCAAGTTAGACGGTGTTAGAATGTTATTGCTTTTTCGTTTGTCGAGATATGTTGGTCTTGACAAGAGATTTTGTGGGGGCTTTGTGTGGGTATCTACATGACTACTTTCTTGATTCTTTTAAGGCCTAAGATTCAACACCATCATCATCGGTTTTATGGAAATTTGGAGGTAAAAAACTAAAAGTTAAAGGGCTATTGCCTCTAACTTTTTATAATCTTTACATCATATGATCAGATGGCAGAGGGTCAAGAATGTGTTCGAGCCCGAATTCATTTGGCCCGACTCTTTAAGCTTAAGCTTGTCGAGTTTGAATAGCCTCAAAACCGATCGGTTCCGTCGAATCTTGTTAAATTTATTTTTATTTTTAAAATTAAAGACGAAAACTTAATTATACATGATTTATTAAAGACGAAAATTTAATTTTAATAAAAAGTTAGTGTCTATCTCAAAGCCTTATTAATATGTTGAATAACTTAAAATGAATATATGATTTACATATTATTATACATTCATCATTTATCTAATTACTCAAAGAATACAAGATTAAGAATTAAAATAAAAAATATTACATATAGGTTTGACTCGATTTGACTTAATATCGAGCTTATTTAATTTTGGATTTTAAACGGGGCTCGACTTTGGATTATGTAGCCTGACTTGGTCCGAAGTCT
>JANZXP010000196.1:50040480-50056890 GCA_027576715.1 Erythroxylum flavicans | reverse complement strand
TATGCGGATTAGATTACCAAGGCTAAGATGATAGCGAATCGATCTTTATATGACAAGGATTTTGTATTCACACGGCAAGATGGTTGGTCACCACCGCCAGAAGGGTGGGTTAGGTTAAATACGGATGGAGCTTGTCAAAACTCTACTCGCCTTGCCATGGCAGGAGGGCTTCTTCGAGATTGTAATGGGAGCTGGCTAGGCGGCTTTGTTCATAACCTTGGCTCTGGTTCCTCGTTGGAGGCAGAGCTATGGGGTGTCCATACAGGGCTATCCCTGGCTTGGACTTTGGGGTATCGCCAAGTGGAAGCCGAGGTTGATTCATTGGAAATTATCAACTTAATGTCCTCTTCGGCTAGTAGGGATGAGCCTGTACACCCCTTGCTCAAGGATATTCGTGCTATGGTAGACAGACAATGGACGTTCAAGTTCAAGCATATATTCCTACAGGGCAACTATTGTCCTGACCGATTAGCGACTTTGGTAGGGTCATTTCTCAAAGGCATTATCACTTTTAGCTCACCTCCTATTGAGATCCGCGATGTCCTCCTCCACGATGTATCTGAGGTTACTTATCCACGCATAGGAGTGTAACTGTGTAGTTTCTTTTGTTTATTTTCCTCTTGTAATAAAAAAAAGCTTAAAGGGCAATCAACTTAGACTTAGACTTGGAGTCGGATTTGAAATTAGGGAGTCAGCCCAAACAACCTATGCCTGCATTGCAAAATGACAATTTGTCAAACGGGGCATTGGCCATTTGAACTATTGGGTTAAGCTTTAGAGCCGGTCTATTGCCATCTTTAATGACAACAGGCTCTTAGTTTAGTTGAAGTTGAAATTAATGAATTCAGTTAAATTATTTTAAATTTTGAACTACACTCAAGTTCGAAAAGTCGGCCTAATGCTTAACCCAATAGTTTGAATGGCTAGTAGACCCTTGTTGTTTCTGGTTGGGCTTGAGGCAGCCCCGAGTTCGACCTGACCTTAGCTCGAATTATAAATTTTAAGAAAAAAAACATCAAAAAGATAGTTTTGTTATTAACTATTGGATCTTAGGCTCAATCGGGCCAGAAAACTTGACCTGAGCCTACTATAAGATCTAAGCAAGTCCAACTTGGTCCGTTAAATTAAAGTTAAGCCTTAAGTAGGGCCAGACTTACACTAGTTGCTATTGACAAATTATTTGACCCAGCCTAACTTGGCTCAACCGGACCGGACAATAACATCCCTATTGACAAATTATTCGACCCGGCCTAACTCGACTCAACCGAACCGGACAGTACCATCATAATTAATCTCTCTTACTTCCCAGAGGCTAAGAGTGAGATAAGCATTCGACCTGAGAAGCAATTACGATGGCTTCCTCAGTCTCGTCAGCTTGGTTTAAATCAGCTTTACAAACTCTTTTCTTCTCTAAATCATCTCAATATACTATCCTACTTCATTCACAATCCACCAACCTCAATCCCAACTTGTCATCCATCTTATCAACTCGAATACCTCTAATTTCTGCACCCAATTTCAGGCCTTTACATGCCACTGTCTTCGACTCCTCTACTACTCCATTCGGAGAAACTAATGTTAAAGTGCACGACGCTTCGACTCTCCGAGAAATCTGTGAGGGTCAGGTTCCCGACCATATACTCCGCAGGCAAGTTTCAAACTTTCAACCGTGTTTTTCTTTTCTTACTAGTTACGGTCTTTCGTTTTTTGAAATTGGTACATACTCAAATTGTAGTCCTTAAAGCTTTTAACATGATTGTTCTTGTCATTCAAATGTTTAACATGTTTCAGGGCGGAGGACGTGGGGTATGTGATGCCAACAGGCGTACAGAGGCAAGCTTTGCCTGTTCTTTTTAGTGGGCGTGATTGTCTTCTTCATGCCCAGGTCGATTTCTGTGCTTCCTTTGAAATGATTTGGGTTATTTGTTTTTGTTTGATTGATGCGTGATACTTCCAAGCTTTTGCTTACCTCAGACAGGTTCTGGAAAGACGCTTGCTTACCTGTTGCTGATATTTTCTATTGTAAACACTCAAAGATCGGCTGTTCAAGCACTAATTGTAGTGCCTACCCGGGAACTTGGCATGCAAGTAAGTATCTTCGGTTGCTCAGAATTGTAATTTTATCTTTTCCATTTTCCATTACTCAATAACTGCGAGTGTTATTGTTGGACGAATGAATCCCACCTGGGGAAAGTTAGATGAAGGAGTGTTCTATTGTTTAATGACTAACAGCAGCGGTGTGTTGCTACTTTTTTGTGAACAAGGTCACAAAAGTTGCTCGGATGTTGGCTGCAAAGCCTATGGAATCTGATCAGAAGCCTTGCACCGTCATGGCTCTTCTAGATGGAGGGACATTAAGAAGGCATAAGAGTTGGCTAAAGGTGCGACCTCATTTCAGATTTGAAGTTTCCATTTCGCAGTTTTGTAACAAATTTAAGTAAATTTAAGTACCATTAACCTTACAAACCAGACTTCCAGTAGAGTAGGGTTGGGAATGAAGTGCTAACAAGTCTATGTCGCAGGCAGAGCCACCTACAATGGTGGTGGCAACCATCCCAAGTTTATGCCAAATGGTGGAAAAACACATATTTAAGCTTGAAGCATTGCAGGTGCTAGTTATTGATGAGGTAATTCCTATCTCTTTTATTTTGGGTTCCCAGAAGAATCTCAATGAAATTTTTGGAAGGTTTAGAAGTATATTATTTTCACAAATTGGATTAGATAACTTTTGGCTTGTATAATCTTCAATCGAATTTTGAGAGATTTGTAAGTAACATAGCCAAAAGCTGATAATGATGATTTTCTATTCTCTCGAATTTAATTACACGAATATTTTCTAACACAGTGTATGTTAGGAGGAATGACATGCTATATTTATCATTTGAGTAGGTTGACTTCATGTTCAACTCTTCAAAGCAAGTCAGTTCTCTTCGAAAATTATTGACATCTTATTCGTCATGCAATGACCGTCAAACAATCTTTGCTAGTGCATCTATCCCTCAACACAGAAGATTTTTGCATGATTGTATTCAGCAGAAGTGGACGAAGGTTGGTTCAGTTATAATCTTTTTAATGGTCATATGGGAATTTAATACATTGCTGCTGACTTGACGCAGTTCCTGTTATATTCTATGGTTTTTTACAGCGTGATGTAGTTCATGTCCATGTCAATCCCATTGACCCCATGCCATCATGTCTGCAACATAGATTTGTGGTAAGGGATTTTGGCTATTTCACATTGTGCATTATGACATGTTGACAGCTACAAAAATTTGCATATGTTTGTACTTTCATGATGGTTTTTTCCATTGACCAAGAATAGCCTTTCATAGTTGAATACTTCTATTCTCAACAATTCAGTTCAGAGTTTTCTGACATTGCTTGCTTACTAGTTGTGCCCTAAAGACCGGAGACAACAAATGTTACTATTATTGTTGCATTACGATGCACCCAAGTCTGCAATTATTTTTGTTGCTGAGCAGGTACGCAAAGAATATCCTTCTTGGCCTGTTGATGCATTTCACAACTCTGTTCTCTTGATCCTTATACATTTATACTTTTTATTTAACCATAACGTCATAGGGTAGACAATTCCCTCTGTGATGTGTCTGTGCAATATATAGGGTTGCATGAAGCATGACATAGCAGATCGAAATATATGCCTTTTTTAAACATCTATCCACATGTCTTGTGCATAGAAATATCATTTATCTCAAATGAGATAATTAAATTGATTCATTTTTGTCTCTCATTGGAAGTCTGAAAAATCAAAAAAGGCAGGAGATGTTCCACCAACTACCAGTTTATTGGACTTCTTGAAAAGTTCTTTGGGAGATTGTTCAGACATTCTCCTTCTGGAAGAAGACATGAATTTCAATTCACGAGCAGCTTCATTATCTGTAAGTGCTATCTGGTATCTAATTGGCTGGAAAATGAATGAAAAGCTGGCTTAACTGTGTAGTACACTTGTGTACAGAGGAGAGGGAACAGGGAGCAGATATTGGCATAGTGCATGGTGTTAAATTATACGAAGAAAAAATGGAATTATTTTTAGCAATGTTAATGCATTTAACATTGTTAATTGATTGTTATTTGGTTCAAAGAAAAAGAGCCTTACCATTGTTGTTGATTTTAATTTGAACTTATGATGAAAATCATCCGAACTCTTTAGAACTTCTGTTCTGCTGATTACTAATTTGCTCTTGTAGTTCAGCATTGAGAGGCAATAACTTATCCCACAAAATGAAAAGGGAAAGAAAGAAAAGCCAATCAAAGATGTGTTTATCAACGATGTGTTTCTTGACGATACACTTGGCCAAGTTGGTATCTGCTAATTTATTCTTCATAAATGTAGGAAGTAAGGCAAGGAGGTAGCTATCTTCTCATATCAACTGATATAGCTGCCAGAGGAGTGGACCTGCCAGAGACAACTCACATATACAACTTTGATCTGCCAAGAACAGCCGTAGATTATCTTCATCGAGCTGGACGAACAGGTAGGAGACCTTTTTCAGAAGAAAAATGTTTTGTCACCAGCATCATAACGCCAGAAGAGCGTTTTGTTCTGCAACGGTATGAGAATGAGTTGATGTTTAATTGTGGAGAGCTTACCATACAATTAAATAAAGTTTAAGTGCTCGCTTATTCTTTTTAGTTCTACTGTTTCCCTTCAATTTTAGAGAACCAATTAGTGAGAACCTGAAAACGCTTACAACTTAATGAGACAAACATATAATATGGGGAGTAGGAGATCTACTCGATAATTTAAGTTGTCTGGAGTGACCTGAATAGCTGCTTATCTCATTCATAGTCATATTAGAAAGTATGAACGAGATACATCACATTTTCTTCATAAACAAACTTCAGTAGTTAAAAGAAATATCTGATGGACCACAGTGTCAGATCTTTGCTTCCTTTGCATTACAATGCACATTAGATGTCCATTGAGATAATACATTGCCAAATAGAACAGTTAATATTGCATCATGTAGTCAAATGTACTTGTTCCATTTCTGGATTCTAAGTTCATTAATTTGGAGTTTCTATTCCCCTTCTTTGGAATAACACCATTTTTTCTGCTTGTTTTGGAAGAACTGAGAGAAATACTGTTGCGTATTAGCAGTAATATTGCACGAAAGTTTATGTCCAAGTGCATCTCATTCAATGAGAGGAACTTCAGAATTGAGCTACTTCGAAATGAATTGGTCCATTATGAACTATAGTATTAAGATAATTGCTAAAGTATTTTTAGTATATAAACCAACAATTCAAACAGTGATGTGATGGTTGTAGAAGATGGCCTATCATCTGGTCACATCGAGTTGGAGGATATGCTAAATTTATTGCTATTTGCATATGAACCATGTGATGTTTCATAACTCATTTCTTGTTCTCCATCCTGACTAATCAAAAAAGGATGTCAAGATAAATAACTCGACTATATTACAACTCCATCTTGAATTATGGAGTTTTTCAAGACAACAGTAACACCAGATCGGATATAGAAGCCGTCAGATGATCTATCAGCTTCTTGTATGCCCTGCAAATCAGATACTATGGGGCATGTTAAACAGCATAACAAGTTAGGAAAGTGACCCGAACATTTCTTATATCTCATATGGCATGAGGAAAAGGCAAGGTATGTGAAATATGGTGTTTATTGTGTATTTTTTCTAATTTTCTTTGTGTTATAAAAATATTTTAAAATCATATCAAGATTTGAACTCTGGTGGAAGAAAATATCCTTTAAACTGTTGTCAGAAGATGAAAAGCAGAACATAAATCGTTCTGAGCAGTAATCAAGTGAGGACAGAATAATAGAATATTATTTGCTTTTTACAGCTTGCAGTCTGCAGATCATACCTCCGAGTTAGTAATAACGACGTTCTTCCCGATTCTCGCATTCTTGTCAATGATGCAGTCTCTGTGCAACGTAAGTGGGCATGAGGTTAACAAGTAAGCAATGAAGAACAGGACTTGAGAGGAATACTAAACAAGGCCAGGAGTTGAAAGCATGTTACGAACTTGATTCTTGTGTTTTCTCCTATTCCAACGGGCACTTTCCCTTCAGCTAGAAGTGAAGCCACTTCAGCTTCTGTTTCATAGTAGTCAGCACCAAGTATCAGGGTGTCCTGTATTTATTTAGTTGTCATAAGGATATATAAATCAGTTTAGAATCATTCGAAGCCATGAATCATACAATTAGATTTTTCATTCATATGTTGATTTTGTCAATCATAAAAACAAGCTTAATGATGTAGTGATCAAGGGAACCTTTAATTCCACGTTTGAGTTAATTCGGGATCTGATACCGACAATGCTATGTTCAATAAAGCAATTGTTTATGAAACTTCCATGAGATATGATGGAATCAACAATCTGCACGAGAGTGAGGAAGCAGAAAACAGATGGTAAAGCAGTCTGAGTGGAAAATGATTTTGTAGAAACATAAACACTGCTTGTATGTTGTCCAAATACAGAGCACCGAGAAGAAGTGGAACACTTAATTTACCTTGCTGTTGTCAATCTTCGAAGGAGGTAGGTTTCTTCTTGATGTATACATAGGCTTTTCAGCATCATAGAAGCTAAATTTTGGTGGCTGAACGAAAGATGCATAAGATCACTCACTGATGTAACCCGTAGTTCCAAAAATTACCTCAGTTTACCATAGCAGAATTATTGAAAAGCAAATCTTTTCTTGATACTTACATGCTCAGTCAGGGCCAGGTTTGCCTCAAAGAAGGATCTGATGGTTCCTATGTCTTCCCAGTAATCATTAAAGAGATAAGCCTGCTCATGCAATATATCATAAATACCATGTTAACATTTTGTTTTGCATCTCTATTCATGAGATAGCAAAGCGTAGAAGTAAGAACTCACGCATACCTTCACGTAGAACTCTTTTGCTGAGGCTGGGATTATCTCCGATCCAAAGTCATTTGCAGTTGGGAAACGCCATCTGAAACAGCAACATTTTACTTCCTATACTGCTCCCATAGTCATGATTGTGAGAGTCTCTTTTCTGTTAATTTTGAGTACCTTAAGAGATTCAGGAGTATCTCCTTCTTGAAGACATACACTCCCATTGAAGCTATATATGGTTTCTTGACAGCTTGGTCCTTTGAAAGTCCCAACACTGTGGTATCGACTTGCTAAAGCATATGGTGAAGTTAGCAGCTGGACTTCAGAATTTCTAGTCTATTCAAAGATTCAAGGAACTAGGAAACCAACCATTGCCTTCAGGTCATCCCCTTTAGGCTTTTCACTGAATGAAATTACCTTTCCCTTGCTGTCAATCTTCATAAGACCAAAGCGTGAGGCTCGGCTATCATATAACCAGAGGAAAGTCTTTAATTCTCAAAATCTTATCATATTATATTCTGTGAATTGAGAGATAAAACAATACAATGCAATGGATTGTAATTCAATCCTTGTTCATCCATTAATTCACTTCTTCTCTTCAGGGAAGAACAGTTTGATAGTTTGCAAGGCTTATAACCTCAAAGTCAGGTCAGAACAAGTTGATAGAATCCTTTTTTTCTTTTCACCCTCATATCGGCGTGTAGGATGGATCAAAATCAATATTTTCATTTTTGTAATTTTCTTAAGTGCATTGATCTCTAGTAGCAGCAATAATAACAGCCCATAGAACAAGGGTATCAGAGTTGTTGAGATCACTTTTGAGAGATTGAAAGTTTGAAATGCAACTCTTAAGAGAGTTTTAGCCTACCTGTCATCCATTGGGATACAAGAAATAGAGATATCTGCACCACTCTGCCTATGGTTCTGGAAATCAACAGACGAATCTTAATGTTTAGTAAATTAGACAACTAAATTTACCATTGGAATGAACTATCTAGTAACTGTGGTCTCTGTATATTACCTGCACAAAGTCCATATAATCCATTCTATACAGGTGGTCTCCAGACAGAATCAGAACATCCTCAATGTTTTTACTCCTTGCATCCTATGGTATAGAAGTAGTGTTAAAAGTTTATGTTTAACATCTTGATAACTTGAACATCACTCCATAGATAGAATCATGGAAGAACAGATTTGTAACTGTTTCACAAATTTGGAAGAACAAATTTGTATCGCAATTGGATAAGTACCTCAAAAAGCCAATGAAACTGTCTCACAGCGTCAGCGGTGCCCTGAAACCAACTTTTACCTGCCTCTCCAGGAGTCTGAGTAGCTGCTAGAACCTGTTTAACATGCTTTGAGAGATCATACATTCCAGACTAGAAGTTTTATCTGATGAGGTCTACATACATACCTCAACATAACCATCACCAAAACTAACTCCTTGGCCGTAGTTGTAAGCTCGAGCAAGATGCCTGTTGAGTGATTGTGAGTTGAATTGAGTAAGAATGTAGACTTTGTTAATCCCACTATTAATGCAGTTGCTCATTGGCACATCAATCAGCCTGTATGCACCTCCAATAGAGACCTGAACGCGACCGTAAATCAAAAGTAGAGTTGGCAAAAGGGTCTCGTCGATTCAAAATTAAACAGTTAATTTAGATGTTGAGTTGACAAAAGAGTTTTATCGATTCAAAATTTAAGTTGAATTTATGTTTCAATTAAAGAATTTTTAAATTTCTTACTCTAAAATTTATTCAAAGGTCAAATTTTGACATAAACCTCAATTAAAGTTTAGATTTTTGTGAATTTTAAATTGAAACTTGATCGAATTCAAATTTATTCAATCCAATCCGGCCCGACCTCCATTATCATGCTTAAGTTCATGTTTCCAAATTGTGTTGTCATCCTAAAACTGAAGAAGAGGCTCCACAGAGTTCGTAACCAGAACCAAGTGTCCATAAACCATTAAAAAGAACTTCAGAGATCACAGAAAGAGAGAATGTGAGAAGGAAATGACTCACAGCGGGCTTGGCACGGCGCTTGGTGAGAGGAAACAGACGAGTGCCAGCTCCTCCTCCGAGAATCACAGCCACAACAGTACGTGAGTCCTTCCTTTCCGTCTCCAGGTTCTTTATCTTCAACATCATTCATAATTTGAATAAAAAAACCATTAAATTTACTCTTACAAGACACTTTCATTAAAGGAAACATGTAAAGAACATGGGTTTTACTCCTTAATTGTGTCGGACTGTGTTCTGTATAAAAAACATGGAGGTTATTTAGCTAACCTTAGACTCGCCTGCAACTACGTTAGCAGTCAGAGACATGCACACATGTAGTCTAGGAACGTTACTAGTCCCTTTACCACATTGCACTTGTGGGAGCTTAAGCTTATGTCCCATTAGCTCTCCATTGGAAAACTTCTCAAGTTTTAAATTCTTGCCCGACAATGCTGCAACCCCACGAAACTGGCAGGCGGCTAAGAAGGTGAGCCGGCCATCGGCCGAGACTGCCATTTCCTCGGAGAAATTTGGAATAAAGAACGGTCTAGTGAAGAGGTTTAATTATATGAATAGAGCTTCTGGAGTGAGGAACTGGAGCCCAAGCTTCCATGAACACGAGTGCATGCAACTGGAAGAGTGATGCCGCGTTATCCGGAATTGATTGCATCCACTAAATTTTTTGTGCTTATATTTGGAAACAAATGTCTTAATATCTTAGATGCTAGTGTTAGATATTTCGAGTTTGAAGTCAACAAACATGTTTTTTTAAATGGAAGCAAAGAAATTTAATTAAAGATTTAATAAAACAGAAGAGTTGGAAAATGATTAAAAAAATGTCATTATTTAAAAAATAAAGTTTAGTTAAAAAAGGATTATTAAATAAAAATTAATTAATTTATAAAAATTTATCAATTAGTTGATTTATTAAATAATGAATTTTTAATAACAAAAATTATTAAAAATCAAATCAAAAAATTGATCAGCTCAAAGTTGAGTGTTTTTAAAATATTGATCAATCCAACCTAAAATTAAAAAAAAATCAAATTAAGCCTTTTAGAGGTGATTGAGTTGGTGGAATAAAGAAGTATGAGATCAAAAGGTCTTGTATTTGAATCCTCCTATTAACATTTTTTCGATTGAGTCTGTGGTACAAGACTTATCTAGTGCAGTGTACTTAGTTGGTATAATTTACAGGCTATTGCATCAATCCGAAAGTTTACTCAATTTACATCCAAAAGATAATACCTGCGGGTTCCTCCATTAAAAAAAATAAAAATAAAATTTGATCAAATTTTAAATGACCGTGTTTAAAAATTTTCTCCACCTATTACTAAATATTTTTTTTATAAATGTTTGGTTAAACTCGAATTTATTTAAAATTTTAATACCGGCAAAAGAGTGTTGTATGAATATATCTAACCTAGTTTGGTTCGACATAAACATTTTAAATTCGACCAATTCAAAATTTAAGTTGGACTTGATCTGAAGGAACTAATTCAAAGTTCCGCTTGATAACTCAAACGATCTGCACTTTCACTGCAAAAACAATTTCAACAAACTTGAATCCTAAGACCACACAATTTGAACCTGATCAAGTTTGGAATTGACCTTGTACCGTACTCTAACTATTACCATACCTTCTGTAATTAATAGATTACAAATTGTCTAGCACCAGATCCGAACCAGCCCACTTTTATACCTAATAATCAATCTTCACAAGGATTAGTTGGATTTGATTGTCCTTTATACGCCGTCGTTTGCGGAACTCAGAACCCATAAAAGTGGCGTTCGTCTGTCGTGTCTCTGAAGCTGTAAGAAAAACAACAAAAATACAAGGTAAACGGTGTCGTGTAAGACGTGGCGAATGCTTCAGAATAAAGTTAATGCAGAGAGCAAGCCACCTCACAGAGAAAGCAACAAGCTTTCTAAACTTTCTACTCTCTACACGCATTTCACT
The DNA here is from genome assembly GCA_027576715.1 of Erythroxylum flavicans. Lineage (NCBI taxonomy): Eukaryota > Viridiplantae > Streptophyta > Magnoliopsida > Malpighiales > Erythroxylaceae > Erythroxylum > Erythroxylum flavicans. The sequence continues at coordinate 50,046,066 of JANZXP010000196.1, read as the reverse complement.
CTATAATAATAAGACCCATCACCAAACCTCTTCTCAGCTCCACTGAAAAAGCAGCAAACACAACAATGGCATCTTCCTGGTTATGCCCTCTCCTCCATTTGCTTTTCATTTCCATTCTTTGTATCAGTTTCCAAGTCAAATGTGATGGTAAAGATTCTTACCTTTTGGTTCCCTCTTTCTCCATTTTGTGCATCACGTTCCTTTGACAATTTTCGATTCTCATTTTCTCTTTAGTTGGTTATTTTTGCTCCTCAGTCCAGTCCCTTTAGGTGGTTATTTCCTGTTTTTTCATTTCACAAGTCCAAGTTAGTAAAGATCTGATTTTTACTATGATCTTAATGGTTATTTGGATTTATGTTTGAAGAGGTTTTTTCTTTTTTGGATCTTCTTAATTGCTGTTCTTTGTTTCGTTAGTTGCTGATGATTGTGATCTTTTGTCTATCCAATATGGTATTAGTTAGTTGGTTAAATTACTTCACATGATTGCTTAATATGAATCTATGAGCTTGCACTGCTCGTGCTTTTATCCATCAATCGTATGAGTCATAAATGAGCTCGCATTTTTTGAATAGGGACCTTGCACGTTGGCCTTAGTAGCAGGTCTCATGAAAGGTTAATTACAAACTTATAATTTGAGGGCCAATACACTGAACCAAAATCAAAATTTCCTTGTTTTATGACATTTGGATCATTGGTTTTGTGATTCATGTTAGCCCTTGAGATATTCTCTGCCTGATCCATGAATCCGAGTTAACCCTTTGAGCATCCCATTTCTTGGGATGAGTTCTCTATTGAGAAATGCAGGAGTTGTGTAGTTATTAACCTACTTTCATTTTGTTTTATAGCTACTTCCATAACCATACATCTCAACAGATCCGAGAGTTCAAGCTTTCTGATGTATTTCGTTTGTGTCACTGCATCGTATCTAGCAAAATAGGTCCATAAGGTTGCAAAATTTGTTTGTGCTTGTAGTATGCTTATCTTTACTATGCAAAGGGTCACAGAATCAGAAGATAAGTGGAGACTTATCCTCTACGGTCCCTTCGTTTTGCAGTAAAGTCAGTTGAACTTCTCTCCGTATCTGTTTGTTGTAAAGATAAGAACAATCATGCTGCGGAAAAACGAAAGCCGAGTATAACTTGCGATCTTCTATATTTCACTGCTATTAGTTTTGCTGTATGCTCAGAGTGCACTAGAACTGTAGACTTTTGTTTGCCCTTCCTGTTAGTTTCCATCGGCTTTTGTGTTCTTTTCTCATATATGAATAATTACCAATAGAAACTGCAACCACTTCTGCAGCTGAAAGACACCGAGGAAATGACAGTCATCTATAATTCTCTTCTCTTGTATTAATATAAGCTTCCCATCCCTTCAATTCTTTCGCAGATGAGGCCAATGTTCTTCTTCAAGGCATTAACAGCTATAGGAAATCTTTGAATTTAACTACCCTTACAAAGAACGATAATGCAGAGTGTCTTGCTGAGAAGATAGCCGAGCAATTTAAGAATCAACCTTGTACAAACACAACAGGCTCCAATACAGTCCCAGGCACTGAGCCTCAATTCTCTGATTTTCCAACCTTGTTAGACAAATGCCATTTGAATGTCTCCGACACGAGGGATGGATCAATAATGCCTGCTTGTGTTCCTAACCTGGATCCAAGCCTTGTACTCAATAACTTCACCGAGACTCAGTACTCTGGAAGTCTCAATGACACTAAGTATACAGGAGCTGGGATTGGTTCTGATGGTAACTGGATTGTTGCAGTTCTTACCACAAGCACACCACAAGGAAGCTTTGGGTCTCAAAACAATGCCCAAAATGCTGCTAGATTGACTGCTGAGATTGGTTTGATCTTTAGCTTCCTATGTTTGCTGGTGGGAGCTATTTTTTTGTTGTAAACTAAATTCCACAGTCCTGATTTCTGTTCCATTGTTGAAGCTTACAAATCAGAAGGTGAAGTCTACTCTTATTTTTTCATCCAACACGCAGAGCAGTGACAAAATTACTAGTGGTTCCTTGTTGTTGACCAATCTTTACACTTTCTTTTGTAACTCTGTAATGGCTTTATTAAAAAATAACATCCGAGTTGTATTGTGATTGTCTATATTTTGTACTTCTCTATCAGAAAAGAAAGAAAATTTTAAGAACTAGAGCTGTTTGCATTCATTCTGTCTTCTTTGATGTCTGATGAGATTGATGGATATTTACTCGTACTCATTTACTGCCACTTATCTCCAATTTCCTCTGTTCATTTTGCTTTAAAACTTAAAAAATAACATCCGAGTCGCAAATTGTCGAAGTTTGCTCTGTTTTATGTGCCTTCGAAAGTTCTTCATTCCAAACAAAACTGGCTGTTTTCTGGTCACAATTAGTTAAAGTTCCATTAAAGAGCGTTTTCAAAGTAGAATCTCCAAAGAGAATACAAGTTTTTCATGAGGTTGATCTTGAACTAACATAATACTTTCAGTATCTTTCAAGGTTAATCATGCTTAGCCAGAGGGAATTTCACAAAAAAAAATGTTCGTTTTTATCTCAATAGGTGCTTAAGAAATCAAGCTCATAGGTGGAGAAAAAGAACAGTTATATTGAAAAAAATTTTCAAAATAGTACAGACATTCTTTTAGACAATTTGAATTGGACCAAAGAAAAGGTAAATGAATCCAAATGTTTATGTTTTGGCTATAAAATATCCTCAATGCAAGATACAGAACAGCCTCCTTAAGTAAGATTATTATTACTGCATCTGCAAGAAGTTTGTTTCCAGCTGGATAAAGAATAGTTGAGCCCCCTCTATTTTCAAGGATATCAAGCATTCAAGTTGTAACTAGAGGCTCTTAATTCTGGCAATTGCGACGAAGAGGTACCTTCTAAGAGCTATCAATAAAACCCATGTTGTCTTTGAGATCTTCTCCTTAATCATCAGAAGCAATGCAGAGCTTAGCACAGTCTTTAGGATCTGGGCCTTTAATCCTTTGAAGAAGCCAAGCAAGCCTTCCCTTATCCAAATAGCATGCATTGCACCTGATATTGTCTTCTTGGTTGTCAGCTCAACTTCCTCATCCTGATTATCATCTGATTCAGCAGCTTGAAGCATCACTTTACATCTGCATATAATACATTTTGGTTTCTTTATAGCGTCAATGACTCACACATGGAAAATCTTGCCAGTAATCTATTCGGAACATAATCTATGACTTTGCTATTCAAAGAGTTGCAGAAGCTAAGTGAAACAACTTTAACATGATAATTGAGCTGCTTAGGAAGTAATGCTTATATTCACTTCATACCTAATAGCTGGATATGTAACAGAAGTAGCAATACACTTTGAAACTGCACCCAGCACAAAAGCAGAAAATGCAGAAAGTACTTTGGGTGATGAATCTGTAGCCGACTCTTTACCAAGCTGACGTCTTAGTAGTCTTTGCTTCAACTGATCAAATACTGTGTACTGTAAAATGTAGAAACTTTCTTTTCAGCTTCACTTACTACTATAAAACATGCAAATCCTGGATAATGGAACAAGCAGGAATCTAGCACATCCAATGTTCTACTAAGCAAATAGTGTAAACAGTCCCAAGCAGTAATGTAGCCCCTGCAAAGCTTAAATGGTAAAAATCAAATCTTCAATCAACCTACTTTATATCCCACATTAAATTGCTCTACCGCCCCATCCCCTAGCCTTCCTGTTTAAAGACGAGAGCAGAATAAATGGGTTTTTCCTCGGAAAAAAAATGATTTCTTGTTTTCATTCTCTTGAGATATTTCTAATTAGAACTTGATCGAGGTCTTCTTTAATCCAAAACATTAAAGTTAAAAGACCCGGGTGGACTACGAACCAAGAAAAAGAAGAGATTACCTTTGCAACGCATCAACCATGATGCATAAAGCTGTTCTCATGACATTATAGCTGTGATTATCTAGTAATGATTCAAAGCAGAGGGCAAGTACCTGGATCGATGGGTTTGATGTCAGAAGAAGAGATATCCCAAGACCATCAAATGCTTCAGCCCAAGTGCGCTCAGACAGGGTTGTCCAAAGTCCTTTGGACTTCCCAAACTTGCTAGTTTGCATTTTTGAGGACGCTGTATCCAAAGGCTGTGAAAGAACGCAGAGATTAGAAATTAAAGTTGTACTGAATGCTGTAGCTGATAGCCAAGAAAATGATGATACTATTGGAAGAAAAAGAAACATGTTATTCCCACTAAGAAACACAAAGCAATCCTTGAAGCGCTTAAAAGAATGCTTCTTCAATTTTCTTTGAGAAATACTCCTACACAGGAGTTCTGATTTTTGTCCTTTCACGGCAGATAAAAGTTCTTTCTATCCTATGCAAAATAGAATCATATATCATGCGTATCTTCACAGCAAATTTGTCCAATTCCAAGTCCAAAAAGATGTGAACATGACTCAATCACCTGTGTGATAATAACAGTACAAGCCGCAGCTGTGGCTGCTACAATCAAGTTAGCTCTAGTTCCAATGCTCTTCTCTCCACTTTTCTTCAAATACAGCCTCTTGAAGAAGCTGTACCCATAAAAATATATGAACTGTGAAATAAAAGACTGCAAGTTCTTCGTCCCAAGCCCCTGGTACAACGATAGAATCTGACCAGAAGAAATTGCCTCCCAAAAAACATCAGATATCTTCCTGCACAAACCATCACACAGAGAATTCAAAACACTGACGACATATGAGACAAAACCCACTTGATGATTACCTGTACTTGCGTTGATGACGGGCTCTAACTTCAGCTTGGTACCTGGTCTTGCAGGTATCAAGAGGGTAAAGTATGGTGGTACTAACAAGAGCACCGACAGCTCCGGAGGTTGCCTCGGACAAGGACTCTAGATCAAGGCCCATGCTCATGTTTAACTTAAGTTGTTAAAGTGGACATGGAGGAAGCCGAAGAAGATGGTAAGTGTCAGACACACAGACATACACGCCACGGGGTTAGAGGTTGAGCTTGGCAAGCAACTGTATCGTATCGGGAAGCGCAAACTTTGGGGAGTCGCCTTCTCTCTCCTCCAGTTTCCTTTTGGTCTGAAAACTGATACTATGATAATGAATGGTCAAAGCAATTTTGGCTTTTCCAATTTTTTGTTCGACAATATTTTATTACCTTAAGTGTTATTAAAAATAAATGATAGTTTGGGAATCGGCAGTGGTTAATAATACGATAAAATTAACGTGCCGAAATAAAAGTATTTATTGAAAATAAAAATTTATACATTTGGAGTTGTTATTTTAGTAATTGTTGAAAAGTGAAAATAAGTATTTGACAAGGGCGGTTATGGTTGCTAAAAAGAGATAAAATTATTTAAAAAATTAATTAATTTAATAAATTATTAATTATTGTATAAATAACTAAAAATATATTAATCATATAAATTTAAAATTATAAATTAAAATAAGAAAAATATAAATAAAATAAATTTAGTAAATAATATATTTCATAAAAAATATACCAAGAAGACGATACGGTAGACTTACTTTCTATTAGTTGAGGGTATAATGGAAAATAATAATTATCAAAAGGTTATTAATAAAAAGTAGAATTTTTACTGCGGAAATATTTTTCTACCG
>JANZXP010000196.1:50026055-50040380 GCA_027576715.1 Erythroxylum flavicans | reverse complement strand
TAGTCGTGTGGCAATGAGACTCGAGTGAAGTTTTGGGAGGATAGTTGGCTACCAAGCCTGGGGAAAGTGCAAAATGCTCCTAACATAGTAAGGAGTGGGATAGACGATAATGTATTTCTTGCAGATATGGTGAGCTCGTCTGGGCAATGGCAATGGAACTTATTCGGTCACCTTATCAACCACCAGACGGTTCTGTGCATTGTTGCGAGCTTGCCGCCATCTCCATCAGATGAGGAGGATGCAGTAATTTGGTTAAAGGAAGCCTCGGATCGATTCTCTGTATAAGATTAGCTTACCAATTCTTAACCGAGTGGTATTATCATGATGAACATAAGGTATGGCAAATAATCTGGAAATAGCTTGGGTCTCAGCGGATTCGACAATTCTTATGACTTGCTACTCATGATAGTTTGCATACTTTAAGGTGAGAGCTAGTAGATGGCTGTCCGAATCATGTGTGTGTCCGAGATGTTTTTCAGCAGAGGAGACCACTTTGCATGTGTTACGGGATTGTTTGGATGTGAAAATTATGTGGCAGTCCTTAGTGCCGGCTACCTATCAACATCTATTCTTCTCAACCCCAGTTAAGAAGTGGTTGGTTTTAAACTTAGCTATGGCACGACGAGCAATACAAACAATTCCTTGGGCAATGGTATTTGGTGTTGGATGTTAGCTCCTGTAGTAATGGAGAAATAAGGAAATGTTTGAGGAAGACTTTATTAGACCATCAGACACGATCTACTCTATTATGCGTATGGCTAACGGTTTTCATGCTGGAATGAATCGAGAGGAGCAGAAGATCCAGTTGACAAAACAGATCCGATAGATAGCATGGACTCCGCCTCCAGCTGGTTGGTATAAGGTTAACACTAATGGGGCGGGAAAAGGAACTCCGAGCCCAACTACGACCGGGTGTCTAGTACGTAATAATTTGGGTATTTGGCAAGCTGGATCTATACGTAAAATTGGGATAACTACTGCTATTGTAGCTAAACTATGGGTTGTCTATGAAGGTTTAATGCTTGTAAGGGAATTGCTGCTCTCTCGAGTGATATTGGAGTCAGACTCCCTGGTTGCTTGCCAACTAATAACTGGGTCTCAACCTGGTTCCCATCGTACTGCCTCTCTATAGCGTGCCATTCATAAGTATCTGAAGGCAGGTTGCGAGATTGTTGTTTGCCATGTTCATCAAAAAGGGAATGTGTGCGAATTAGTTAGCAAACTTTGGATTGACTATGTCTGACAACTTTGCGCGTCTGTCACAATCGCCAAGATCCTTAACTCCACTCTTTAGTGGGGATATGACTCCTTAGTGGGGATATGATTGGGATGGCTGTATCCCGTTTATGCTCTTTCTGATTTTTAAATTATTCTTTTCTTTCTGTTTAGGCTTTTAGCCTCTATATTACCCAAAAAATTTACTAAAAAAATCAATTGATTTAATAAATTATTAATTATTGTATAATAATTAAAATATATTATTAGTCGTATAAATTTAAAATTATAAATTAAAATAAGAAAAATATAAATAAAATAAACTTAGTAAATAATATATTTCATAAAAAATATACAAAGAAGACGATATGTTAGACTTGCTTTCCATTAGTTGAGGATATAATGGAAAATAATAATTATTAAACGGTTATTAATGGAAAGTAAAATTTTTACTGCAGAAGCACTTTTCTACCGCAACCCTCTTTCTACTTATCGATTTTTGCGGTAGCACCACATTATTCGCTAGTAGATCCAAACATGTGACTGCATTTAGAAACTGCAGTAAATAAGTATTTATCTCCATCGCATCACAAATTTAAACGCATCCTACGAAAAGGAAATTAAAATGTTAAGTATTCAAATAATATTTTATTTTATTAAAAATGCATTATAGTTTTTAAAACTAAATTAAGTGTTAAAGTTTTTATGATAAATTTAATTTATTTTTGCGTCTTAAAAAGAATTTACTTATATCTTTTTTCTTTTGTAGTAATTTTATTTTTATTACTTATTATTATTTTTCCATCTTCTTTTTCTTCAATTAATATCTCATTATTATTTTTAATATACATATCTTTATATTTTTATATTTCATCAAGAAATAAATTTAAGAAAAATATGAATTATTATTACTATCATCATTTATTAAAAGCGAATAAGGATTAAAATTTTAGTCAACTATATTTTTGTTTATCACAACAACATCAATAGATGTAAGGTCTAAAGAGATTTAGTAGTATGCAATCTTACCCTAATTAGTAGAGATATTAATTTATAAAATAATCATGTATCTTAGATTTAGTATCATATGTTATACTTTTATAGTTAATAAGATAAGTGTTTTAAAGATACATGAAACTATTTTGGAATATTTATAATCATTTTATATAATCCTATAAAAATATATTTTAGCTAATAATTAAATGGTATAATTATTTAAAAATATATTAAAGCCACAAAAAACTATTCAAATAATCAATTTAATGTCATTTACTAAAATTATTTATAATGTTTTTAACAAACTTCTTGTCAACATATTCGTATGCATTAAGGCATTGATTAAGTAAAAGATTCTTATTTTTATAATTAATGTTTAATTTCTCAGATTTTTAATTTAATTTATTATCTATAATTTAGCACTTTTTTGTTAATTTACCATAATAATCTAACTAATTTTTATTATAGGATCAACAGTATATTTATTTAAAAAGATACTTACTTTTGGACTTTATATGTAGCAGTACTTTTATATATATAATTTATAATTCTATTAATTATAAGAGTAAGGTTATGTATTACTGAAATTTCACATAGACTGCAATCAACGGAATTCTTATTAGGTAATGTTGTCATTGTTGTTAAATTACTTGTTAGTATACTATCGTGGTCCCAACAATTTTTTTAAAATTCTTAAAATATCAGTTTCTTAAATAATATATTCTTTCAAATTTAAATATAAAATATATATGATTTTTTTAAGTAAAGCAAACTTTTTAATGAACTTATTATTTTTATAAAAATAATAAAGAAAATGGAGTTGAGAATTTGACAAATTATCAAATATGACACAACAACGCTAAAATGGACAGATAGGATAGGACAAAGGATCCAAAAGTTTGGGGCAAAGTGAGAGCGAAGTACAAAAACTATATAGACACAAACGTAAATACGAGAAAATATATGGGATAATCCCGTAATTAGACAAGCATAGAGAAATCATTTCATTATTTCTTTATTATTATTCAAAAAAACAGAGACATTCCCACTTTCCCTCTCTTCAAATTTTGCATACTCTTTGTTCCACACTCTTAACGGCTCTTTCTTTCTCCTCGTCTTCTTTAGCAATTCAGACCTGAAACCTCTCTCCAATCCAAAACCCTAACAGAAGAAGACCATCTGTTCGAATGCAGGACCTTTTCGGATCGGTTCGCCGGTCGCTGGTTTTCAAGTCGTCGTCCGGCGAAGATGGTGGATTCAGTGGTTTCGTGGATAAGATCGGATCAAGCATTCGCAAGTCTCGAATCGGTCTCTTCGCTAAACCTCCGATGGCTCGGGCTCTTCCTCCGCCGTCTAAGAAAGAAGAGGTGCCGTCGATCCGATGGAGGAAAGGGGAGTTGATTGGATCTGGTGCCTTCGGTAGAGTTTATATGGGGATGAACCTTGATTCCGGAGAGCTTCTCGCTGTGAAGCAAGTTAGTGTTCATGGATTTTTCTTCTTTTCTTCTTTAGGTTTTGTGAGTTGTTGTAACTTAATAATGATGCGGTCGTTTTTTGGTTTCCCAGGTTCTGATTGCGGCTAATAGTGCTTCAAAGGAGAAAACTCAAGTAAGAAATGGATCTTATGTTCTTTTATATTGTTCAGGTCATCCTAACTTGATTTTAATTTATACATGATTACCACATACTTGGATTTACAATATCATTGCTTTCACTTGCTCTGATATTAAAGATTAAATAAAATGTTATTATTGTGTTCTATCAGACATGAGCAGAAATTTGTATATAATTGAATGTAAATAATTGAGTTAAGTTTAATATTTTGTTAATCTTGAAATAGGCTCATATTCGAGAGCTTGAGGAAGAGGTGAAGCTTCTGAAGAACCTTTCACATCCAAACATAGTTGTACGTATGATTTGTGGTTCTTTCTCATGTCGGTGGCTTTGCTTGTTCGTTGTTGAATATGCTTTTAACTCCTGTGTATATGGCTGTCAGAGGTACTTGGGAACAGTTAGAGAGGACGACTCCTTGAATATTTTGTTGGAATTTGTTCCGGGTGGATCCATATCCTCGCTTCTAGGAAAATTTGGATCCTTTCCCGAGTCGGTATGTGACAACTGCTCTCAAAATCTTGGACTGGGTATTTGAAGTAGCATTCAACTTTTAAATATCATTTCTCAAGCAGGTTATACGAATGTATACAAAACAACTGTTGTTGGGGCTGGAATATCTTCACAAGTATGGAATTATGCATAGAGACATCAAGGTATTATATGTTTTCCATTCACCACTATCCATTTAGACTATTACTTTCACTCTGACACACTTATTTGTTGTGCTTCATACAAGGGTGCAAACATTTTGGTTGATAACAAGGGATGCATCAAACTTGCTGATTTTGGAGCATCCAAGAAAGTAGTTGAACTGGTACAAATAAGCTCTTTATGTTCTTTCCTACGATACTGTATGTCTGTTTGATACATCCCCATAACATCACTATGCTTGCTAACAGGCTACTATAAATGGTGCCAAATCAATGAAGGGTACTCCATATTGGATGGCTCCTGAAGTTATTCTTCAGACTGGGCATAGTTTGTAAGGACAACTTTTCTAAGTTCTTGTAAGGGATTATAATAGTACTCAGAAATTTGTCGTGGATCAAAGTCTTATACATTAGTGATAAACGTGGTACAGAGCAAAAATCTATTTATTGATTTAAAATGACGCAAGGAACAGTACTGTTTCATCTCAAATCTAGTAGCCATAAACAAACTAGACCAGACTTGATACTAATAATATAAATCTTATCTTTTGTTCTAATGAAAAATTCATGCATTTTAGTTCCACATATATACTGGTTTCCATTTTGAGATCATTCATAATCTTATCTCATCTTCTTTCCATGATTCATACTTCATATCAGACAGGATGACACTTTAAAAGCCATATCTATAAGATAACTTCAGATTTTTGCATGTTATCAACCTTAACTGCTGCTACTTTTATGTTAAGCTCTGAGTCATGAGTGCATAAATTGCAATATTGAGTGAATGTGTAGCTTTGTCCAAGACATTAAATGGTCATTGAATTCTGCCTGGGCAAAATCTTGATTGATGTATGTAAGTTGCAACTTTGAACATCTTGGTTAATTTTTCAAAAAAAAAACTTTGAACTTCTTGATATTTATGATGACTCGTTTTCATATATGATTCTTCTCTTTCCTCAAGTAGAGGAAAATAGATTTGATAACTGTACATAACAGCTTTTAAAACTCATTTACTCTAATATTTTGATTAGCTCTGCTGATATCTGGAGCGTTGGATGCACTGTCATTGAGATGGCTACAGGAAAACCACCTTGGAGCCAACAATATCAGGAGGTACTGTTTTGATGCATTTTCTTCATTTGGTTAAGCATTGAATACAATGCTGCAAAGTAAGAGTGTTATGCCCTTGGAAGTCTAAGTTTGCAGACTAAGAAGTTGTTTACTTTCTCAGGTTGCTGCTCTCTTTCACATTGGGACAACTAAATCCCACCCTCCTATTCCTGAACATCTCTCTACTGAGGCAAAGGATTTCCTGTTAAAATGTCTGCAAAAGTATGTTACTGATTGCCATTTTTTAGCTGTCCTTAAGGGCTCTCACCTTTGCTTTTTATACCTCATGTCTTTACTAAAGACCTATCAAATGGAATTTTGTATTCCTAAGTTCCTTAATCGTGGTGACGACCTTGATATGCTTTGTCTAGTATGGGATTCTGTTTTCCGTTAGTATTTGTTTCTTTTTCCTTTACTTTATAAAAATCTGACATATATGTCTGTTGGTAGGGAGCCAAACTTTAGGCCTTCTGCATCTGACTTGCTGCAGGTAATTTTGATGCACACAATGATTACTTTCTGGTTGCTTTATACTTTAGCTTCATAGTAGATCCAGCATCTGTATCCATCGTAATCTAAACCAGCATCGTTACACACGCACATTTCTCTATCTGGTAGAGCTTTTCACTGCATGTCTCTTATGAGGAGATTTCGTTTGTTGAGAAATGGAGAGGAGATATTATTGGTATCTATACTTATGCAGAGGTTAAGAACTTGGTTGTTTATCGTGTAAACAATAATAACATCTTCTATGTGCATCTGTTGAGGTTAGGTGGAAATTTAAATGCCTATAGTTGTCGTATGAGTTTGTTTCAATGATGGTGGGAGATAAGTAATTTAGATCTTACTGTCATACTTGTTGCTAAACCTTGCAGCATCCATTTGTCACCGGGGAGTATCAAGAAGCTAATTTGGTATTCCGCAGTTCAATTAGAGTAAGTATGATGAGATTTGATGTTTTATTCCCTTTATTCGTTGACCTTCAGCTGTCAAATATTTTCTTTGTCATCTTCAGGAATTCGGAAATCTGGCAACAACTGCTGGGACAAATCTGAAGAACTCGTAAGATATTGACTCTACATATTTTCCTGAAGGTATAATTGCATGCTATCTTGACTTTTGACTTTCTTGCAGAATTAACAATCCAATTGGAAGGTCAATATGTGGTGGCCTGAAGGATGTTTGCGAGATGGGGATTCTTACGTCATCAGCTTTATATCCTGAGAATTCTAGGACAAGTTCCTTCTGGGATGCAACTAATTCTGAAGATGATATGTGTCAGATAGATGATAAAGATGATTTTGAGGTTACTGCATCTTCCAGGTTTAAGTCCACATTAGAGTCTGCTCGTATAGATAAGGTGATGAATCTTTTGTTCTTCTCATGTCCTTCAGATTCTTTTAATTGTTTCATTAAACATTGGGAGAATTTCTTAATGATCCAGAGTTTCAATCCTATCTCTGAGCCCACTGATGACTGGCAATGCGAGTCTAGAGATGGTCCAGAAACAGGGATTGCTGGGATTAGCTTATCTTCTAACCAATCAATGCCTGAGGTTAGTGGAAGTCCTGAAAAATGTGACAAGGGAGATAATGGCTTCACATTTCCATGTGGACCATTGGCAACAGATGACGATGATGAAGTTACAGAGTCAAAAATTAGAGCCTTTTTGGATGAGAAGGTAGCGAATTTTAGGAATTCCTTTTAATTTCATGAATAAATAATGGGCATTATAATTCACATGTTGAATATAATCTGGTGCTCCTCATGCACTGTTGCCCCTTAATGCATGTTAGGATTGTCAAGACAAGGTGACTGCCCTATAGACTTTGAAAGCTGTGACTAATTTGGAGAAGCCTTCAAGTTAGCACATATTACATAATAAAGGATTGAACCCATAAGGATTTGTTTATGTTGTCCCCGACCTATTAGGATTTAGTTATGTTGTCATATACCCATTAAGATTTATTTCTGTTTTATTTTATTTTAATTTTCCTTGTCAGGCAGGTTTTTGTGCAGCAAGAAAAAGAAATAAGTTAGCTTTAGAAAAGGATTTCAATCAATCCTTTTCACCCTAGAATTAAGACTCTCACTTGCCACTTTAGGGGTATAAAAGGCAGGGTTAACAGATGTTTTGGGGGACCAAAGACATTGTCTTTAATAAAAGCTTCTGCAGGAAATTTTCCTTAGAGAAACTGTTTTTCTCTTGTATTAAATCATAAGTTTATGCTTGGATTTAGTTAAGAGATTACTACTTCCGCTGTGTCGTTACATCTAGTTGCATTTGACCACATTTTCACAAATCTTGGCCCTTGACATTAACGGGAAAAAAATACATGTCAATTTCCATTCTATATTTTCTAACACGCCTCTACCATTTTGAAGGATAAGATAAACTCTGAATACATGTTTATCAAGTATCCTGCATATCCTTGTTCTCTGTTTTAGCCACTTAAGAAAGAAGTTTTCATATTTTCCTGATTTCGTGTGATATATCTTTCTTTATTCTGTTGTTGTGCATGATTGAAAGGATTGATGAAGATGTGCTGGGGTAGAATTTTATTTGTTATAGTACATTTTGGTAACCAAGCTGTTATTGACTTCCTACAAATTCTCACCAGGCTTTAGATTTAAAGAAGCTGCAAACACCTCTCTATGAAGAATTCTACAACACATTGAATGCAGCAGTTCGTCAGAGTGTGGTTGGAAATGTAAATCATGAAACTCTTGCAAATTCACCGAGCTTACCCCCTAAAAACAGATCACCTAAACGATTTCCAAGTAGAAGACTTTCTGCTGTTGTTGATGCTGTCAACAATGCCAGTCCTGGAAGTAATAAGAATCATCTAACAAATGAGGAAATCATCCACAAGCGAGCTTTACAGGAAATTCAGCCACCTCCAAATCGTGAATGGAAAGACCTACTTGTTGATACCGGGCAGGAAGCCATCACCCCTGTGTAAATATGCCTTAATTTCTCTTCTTACATGATCATATCTGGTGTGATCTTAAATCTAAGAACTATTGGTTTAATTCGCAGAGCAAGCTTCTCAGAGAGGCAAAGAAAATGGAAAGAAGAGCTTGATGAAGAGCTTCAGAGAAAACGAGGTAAGTTTAAATCTGGAGTAAATTGCCACCTGGCTGTCTAGAGATTGACATTGTGTCTTGCAATATTCTTATTATCACTTTTTTTTTATTTGCCTGAAACCATAGGTACTAGAAATCAACATCGTCTCTCTAGATGTAAGTCATCGTGAAATAAGGGTGTTCTTTTTATTGGAGTTTTACCTATGTAAGTTAATATAAATAGAAAAATAGGCAATTATATTTTCACCACTAGGATGTCTAGGGAGGGGCTCAATGGGTAGAGGATGTTAAAAGCATAGTCCACCCAGAATCAATCCTGATGGAGTTCCTATTAATAAAAAAAAAAAAGTCCAATCTCAAAATGTAACAATGAAACTGATAAGAAATTGTAATGGAGGAAAATGTCTTTGTTACATGATTAATATGTTCTGGTTTTCATTAGTTTGAGGGTTACGATTTGGGCTATATCAACATTTTTAAGTTCTTATTGCAGAGATCATGCGGCAGGCATGCGTAGTGGGGAAGGCATCATCACCCAAGGATCGAATTCTAACTCGACAGAGAGAACGATTACGGTTTGCATTTGATGGTGAATGAAATTGTGCACCTCACTCGTATTTGTCCTGCTTCTTCCTGATGAAAAACGATGCTTTTCCATTAGGATTTTAGTGTATGTATCTAATATTATATCTGGTGAATGTTGTCTAATAAGATACAGAAGCCATTTTGCCACATGCAACCTTGCTTCCATTGTATTATTGCCCCTTGTGTGGTCATGGCAAAAAATTCGTACAAGTCCTCATATAATCTTTTTCTCCACCCCATTGAGGCCAGGTGAGAGGTGATAAGTTATTGCGGGATTCAAAACATAGAAATATATTTTCAAGTTTGTGCTCGAAGTGTCAATGAGTAATTATATTCAGTCATTTATTTTATGAATGAAAAATTGCAATTAGGAGTTTTGATGCTGGGATTGTGTGGAAAGTTGGAACTCCTCTAGTTATAGTATGTGTAAAGGAGATCCCTTATTCAGGTTCCAGTTATATATCTCAAAATCAGTCTCGTTTAGGCTTCTCGGCCGACAGGCAAAGGCCGATCTCATTTCTTGTTGATGTTTAATGGAATTCCTACCTATTTCTGAAGCCATCTCCTTTACAGATTTTCCGGTTCTAAAGCACTTGAGCTAAACTGTTCTCTCCAGGAAAAATGCAGAGACAAGAATGCTCAGCTCTGGACCTCTGTTCCTGAATGTTTCAGGAGTGCAGGTACCAAATAATTACTATGTTAAATCACTAACCTAACTTTGTATCTGCTTTTTGTGATCAATCAATCCAACTTTAATTGGTCATTTCGGAGTATAAAAATCCCCTCAAACACCAACTTTATGATAATTTAAGAGACAAAATCTCATGGGATTTTTAATCAGTACATACATGCATGAAAAATGTTGCCTAAATCTCAAGACAGCAGACGCTTTTTTTGATCTTCACAAAATATCTGGAGTACTGTCTTGTTACACTACTGGGCCATAATGTCTGTGAAGTCATTGATCATGTTTAGTCAAAAAGCCTGAAAATGTTCCTGCCATGAATGTGCTTGGTTGTTTAGAGACCACCCAAGACTAGTGATAGTTTGAGCAAAATATGCCGAGATCTGTGGGAAGGAATTTAGCATCAGTAACCAATTAAGAGAGAGGGTCTCCAAGTTCCTATGCTTGTGTTTCATGCTTAGTTCGCTAACATTTTGCTACTTGCCCGTGTTGTTTTGTGCCTTATTTTCAAGTATTGTAGACCTTGTTGTTTGACCTTTTAAAAAAAGTTTTAATATTATTTAATTATATAACTTTCTTCATTATATTTTATTAATTTTCATCTTTTTTTCATTTAAAATGATGTGATATTTAAATTATTAAATTTTAATACGAACTAATTTTAAGATTATTAATAGAAAAAAATAGCATAATATAGAAGAAAAGACATAGTTGATGACCTAAAAAGTACTATAAGAAATAAAATGAGAATTTTTAAAAAAGATAAAGGCATGGCGTTTTCTGTGATTTAAGAAAATTTTAAATTTTTCTTAATTTTTAAAATTTTCAGAAAATTCTTTATTATTTTTAATTTATCATAAAACCTTTTTTTCTTAGATTTTAGTTAGAAGATAACAACCCAGTAGCATATATGAATTAATCAAATATCATTAATACTATAGTCTAAATTTTTTAAACTCGATTCGAACTAATTAAACTTAAATTAAGTTAATAATTTAAAACAATTTTATAAATCATTAACTTGAATCAAGTTTAATTAGTTAATTCAAATTTACAAGTTGAATTGATCATTATTTGATTGATTCACACGTGATTTTCACGATGTATGTGTTTTGTCAATATTAAGAGAAGAATGTTTAAAAAATCATCACCATTGAATCAATCAAATAATGATTTTTGATATCTTTAAAAATAAAAAATTTAAAGTTCTAATTAGTCGTTTTAAAAAATAAAATTAATGCTTTTGATTTTTATAAAATAAATTATATTTTAAATTTTAAAATTAATAATTTTAAATTTAAATAATAAATTTACCATGACAAAAAATGGAAAGATCCCACCACCTCTGCTTCTTAAATGAAACAATAGTGTGAAGCCGACAAAGCGGAGAGGAGCAGAAATACCAAAACATACGAAACTTATAAATTGAAATAATAAAAACCTGTGGATGTCTTAACGCGGTAATCCTGTGGCGCATTTCTCTTTGAAAACGTGTGGTCTCTGATTTCAAACACATGTTTTCATACAAAGTTGGTGGCTTAAGTTAAAATCATTCAAAATGTTACTCTTCTATTTGTAAAATGAGTATTATCCGTGTAAATATATATAATATATAAAGAAAAAAGATTATTCTAATTAAATTTAAAATTTTATCAACGTATTAAATAAGCTTTATTAATTTAAAAACAAAATTTACTACAATTGGTGTATTTTCATATGGCTTATTTCTAAAATTCTCCCTTTTTCCTAAAATTTGAGTCTTCAATAAGTTTACGTTTCTCGCACAATAATACAAGTATGCTCTACATTCAATGGTGGTTGCGTGAGTTGGTAAGTGGGGGCTACCGTCACCCTTGCTCTGACCTCTTTTATACTTAAACACATGCTTTGTTTCTTTATCGGCCACTTCTTCCTCTCTCACTCATTGCGAAGTCCAGTCACTCTTTACTCTCACAACCTTAAAAATTAGCCTAATTTCGCCACTGTAACTCCACTTGTCTTTTTTCTAAGAAACTTATACATCAGAAAGTATGAGAATTACAATCCTGTTTGAGATTTAAGTTTAAAAAATGATATTATTACATGGTGCCTGTAACTTTTCCTTTCCAAAAAAAGCAACATATCTCTGTCTTTCTTCTCCCATGGAAGGAAGTGTCGAATTACATCACTAAAGTCATATACATATATATATATATAAGAAAATTCTTCCAGCAATCGCTGAAATCAGATGGATAAGAACATAGAAAGTTAGAAACTTTAGTGGTCGTAATTGATCAAAGACTCCACCAACTTTATATTCATGGACTACCCTTTTCATTCCCTTATGTCTACATCTACATCTACATCTACTTCTTATCTTATTCTTGTTCCTTTACATGTTTATGAAGAAAATTGTACTCAAACATGACCATTTAAACATGTAATTAAGAAATGGACATGAGATTCAATTCTCAAGTTGGTACATATAATAAATCATAGATACATGATATGGAGATGCATGCTTATTTGTAGAGTATAGAGTATAGATTGTGATTTGACTTTTTTATGAGGATATCAAGAAGGAGATTCCAACATTAATTAGTATATTAAAAAATAAATTTGAAGTAAATCTTTTTATAAATTATTTAAAAGTTTGGGTCAATTTCTTATTAGGGTCTTGGTATCAAAGTTTGGTATTGGGGTCGCAGCTTTTGATTCACAAAGTTGGATCCTTTTGTCGGTGACGTAATGGTTAAAGTAAGTCCCACAAATTAAATTTGCACCTTTTGTTCATTTCTTTATCATAATTAAATTCCACTATTTATATACATAATTATTCACATAATGATTCGAATCAATAATTAAAGTTACCTAATTTTGTTTTAAAATTAAAATTTTAACAATTATTGTCTCCTAAGAGATGGTCAAGTTGGTGGAGTGAAAGTATATGAGGTCAAAAGGTTTTGTTTTCGATTCCCCCTATTTACGTTCACTCGATCGAAATTGTCGTACAAGGCTTGTCTAGTGCGGAGTACCTGGTTGATGTGATTTGTAAGTTATTCCGCCAATCTAAAAGTTTACCTAGTGTGCATCTAAAAGGTAACAATTACAGGTTTCTCCATTTCAAAAAAAAAAATTATTGCAATAGTAAACAAAGATTTAATACTTCTCCACTTTTCAATGTAAAAACTAGAAAATTAGGAAAATAATGTGGTGTTTATTGAATTTGCTAATGGCTAATTAATCATTTGTTTTTTATTCTATTTGAGCCAATAAGAGTTCAATTAAGCGATGAAAAATTTAATGTTTTAAAAATTGAACCTGTTCGACCGGTTTAATAGTAAAAATTTCAAATCCGTCAAGTTTTATGTTTTGCTTTCAATTTTTCGGTGTGATTTAGTTTAATAATTTGTATTGTTAAAATTTGATCAATTTATTAGTTAATTGGGCAATTTTTATAAACTAATTAGTTTTTTATAAACAAATAATTTAACAATTTCTTTTCTCGATTAAACTTTAAATTTTGTGATAAATAAGGAAAACTTTTTTAATTAATTTTCAAATTCTTGAATTTCATTTAATCTTTAATTGGTATTATGACAGTTTAATATTGATTGAACTTTTTAAACCTTAAATATGTTAGTGAATATATTAAACCAATTAAGTTAGCCTCACATAACAACTTAAGCTTTTGTGGTAAAACGGTAGTTTAACATGATATCAGAGTTTCTATGACTAAGTGGTCGTGAGTTCAAATCTTATCACCCACTTATTATTCAGCATAAGGTAGAGTGAGCCACTACAAATTTCCACTATAAGGTAGAGTGAGCCACTTATTATTTACAAAAGCTCAAAGAATTTCATTTAAGAAGGTGTGCTAATGAATATATTAAACCAATTAAATTAACCTCAAATAATAAATTAAACTTTTGTAATGAAACGATCCCTAACAAAATATCTTATCGACTTGACTTTTGATCCCGTCCAGAAAATTTGACGGATATTGACCACATTATCAATAACTTCATTCATTGCTCGAGTCCAAAACGACCCATATTCTTGAATGGCACATAGAAAATTTTAAGAAAGGAAAAAAAAAGATAGTGGGAAGTGTAAATTATAATATTTAATTAAATAAAGTAAACAAAAAAGAAAGCAAAACCCATTTAAAATCCTTAGTTCCCAAGCAATCCACCAAAAAGCCAATTGAAATGACACTTTTTTAGGAAGTTGTCCTCAATTGACACTACCTAATTATTCACAAGTGCCACTCCATCGTTGGTGTGCTAATGGATCATCTCGATCGACATGGTTTGCGTGGATTGCATAATATTTGAGATACTTAACGGAAAAGAATCCCTCATTCGATTTTATAATTTAATTTTTATCTATTAATTTACC
>JANZXP010000196.1:49964855-49992692 GCA_027576715.1 Erythroxylum flavicans | reverse complement strand
CATCGTATTGGGCAAAAGAAGGAAGTCAGGGTTTTTGTATTGGTTAGTGTTGGATCAATTGAAGAAGTAATTTTGGAGCGTGCAAAACTGAAGATGGGCATTGATGCTAAGGTCATACAGGCTGGACTTTTTAATAATACATCAACAGGTACTTGAACTCAAAAATTACTTATCCATCATACTGGCAAACAGTGAAAACACTTGTCCAATCGAAAACAATAGTATTTTTCTTTTATTTCCATTTTTTATTTATGATTTCTTCAAAGTTGGCATTATTTCTTCCTTTGCATTTTAGTCGAATTGAGTTGGTGATTGATAAGTCATTAAGGTTTTTCTTGAACTGACTGAGAGCAAGCCTTTCAAGACCAGATTTACATGCTGATTGAGTTGGCTGGATTTTCTGATGGCCTTTGGCACTGCTGTTGGAATCTTGTAGAGCTCTGTCAGAAAGAATATGTTACCCCTGGAACTTTCCATCTCACCACTGTTCCTGTCATCCAGTCCTTGTTTATGGAATCATATAATGTCTTAAATTGTATTTTGACGATAACATTTCGTTTATTGCATGTTTTGAATTACATCTTGTACACTCCCTGCTAGGGTTATGGTCACATTTACTTTCTTGTGCAGCTCAGGACAGAAGGGAGATGTTAGAGGAGATCATGCGAAAAGGAACAAGCTCCCTTGGGACAGATGTGCCAAGTGAGAGAGAGATCAACCGCCTTGCAGCCCGATCACGAGAAGAGTTTTGGATTTTTGAGGATATGGACAAGAAGAGAAGGAAAAAAGAGGACTATAGATCACGTCTAATGAAAGAGCATGAGGTACCTGAATGGGCTTACTCTACACCTGACAATAAGGAAGAAAGGGCCAAAGGTTTTGACCCGAACCAGATTGGTGTCTTAGGGAAGCGAAGAAGAAACAAGGTAATCTATGCCGATACATTGAGTGATTCACAATGGATTAAGGCTGTAGAAAATGGTGTAGATGTAACAAGGATTTCAACTGAAGGAAAGATGCGGGAGTATCCTTCAACCCCAGGCACTGAACCGGTGAGTAATACAGATGCCATTCCTACAGCAAGCGACAGGACCAGTGGAGATACCTTTGGTTCAACCACAAAGAGACTAAAGTCTGACGGAGGAATTACTGAAAAAAGTCAGCATCAGAGTGCTGAAATATTTGGACATCAAGATGCCAGAGTGAGTAGTTGGGGTGGACAAATGATATCTTGGACTACTCATAAACAGAAGAGATCTAGCTATGGCATGCCCAGTTCATCATCTGATTCTAGAGGACAAAATTCCAGTGGAAGAGGGAATGGTCTGGGTTGATATGAATGATCCTACTCAAGTGTAATATGCTAGTGACGGTATGGACCGTGGAACGGAAGTTGTATGAAATTGGCTTATAATTGTTGCTGTTAAATTGTCTACAGGCCTAGGTGAGGCTTTGAGTTGCTGTAAAATACTGATGTAAATTGTTACCCCTTGCCAGACATAAGCTATTAATCATATAAAGTCATTGATTAACCAACAAATACTCTCTCCATTCTAATCTTTTGCTGCAATGGGAAGGACTTAAAACACTATATATACTTCATTTACATGTATCAAACCTCTTAATCAGGTCATTTAAGAACCTGTAGTAGGTACTTAATTTTGAATAAAAAGGAGTCCCCTTGGTAGATTGGAAGAGAACTTTTTAGGAGCTGATTAACAAATGAATGCTCAAATTAGATCTTCAATAGCTGCCACTCGATGAATAAATTAAGTTAAATAGTTAATAGCAGAAAACCCTATATGAAAAACGTTGTACCTTCAACAAAATAATTTTGAACTATCAAAAACTTGTGAAACTAATATCAACCAAACCACAAAACAAAGTTTCACCAGCCCCTTATCTATTAGTTTTAGGTATCCAAGAAACCAAGAAGGTGACGGATTTGTAATAATCGGATGGTACATAATATTTGATCAGAAGTTTTTTGCTCAAACCATCACAGTTACCAAGTGCAAAGTTCAGTTGCAAGTTGGTTTCCTGAGACATTCCCTTCAGATATCCAATGAGAGTTGTTAGAACCGTATCATCTCTGGATGTACCAAAAACAGGAAATGATCATTTAGATGGAGAACAAGTCTGGAGATTATTCAGCAATCTAGTACAGAAATTAGGACCGCATCATCCAGCTGAACTGTGAAGGCTACAAATGATAGAAATGATAGTAAAAGAAACTAGGTAAGTTTCTATTTAACTAACCCAGTGACAAGACATAAATTCTTCCTAGATTACAATCATGGCTCACAGCCACTGCTCTGGTCGTACAAGCTAACCCAAACAGAACAGAATCCAAAATGCTGTGGATACTCTCCTACATTGAATCTCTTTCACGGGGTAATCTGCAAAAGTGTACTAAAGCAAAAGAGTCTATTCCTTGTCAACTTCAAGATTCTCAAGTTTTGATTCCAATTCATTGTCATTATCTTCACCTTCCCCAGACTCTTCATCATCAACCCCTCCTTCAGGATCATTCTCATCTAAGGGCCCAAGCATGCTAGGGAATTTCTTGAAGATTTCCTTCACCTCATCAATGCCCTGATCAGAGATATAATTCCCATTAATGTTCAGCAGTTCAAACACAGGCTTTTGGACCACAACCTTTGCTAGGGAGCGAGCCCCAACCCGTCCTAAAGAATTGGTGTTCATATCAACCTCCTTCAACTCAACATGACCTTCTTCCAAAGCCTTACTAATTTGAATAGCCCCTTCATCCTTCAGTTCATTCTCTCCCAAATTCAACTTGATTAGATGCTGCTTTGTTGCAATACAAGCAGCTAAACTGGGAGCAGCTTCAGCTGTTATGTCATTTCCAGCCATATCCAAGACTTCAAGTGAAGGGGCTGATTCTTTGAGAGAATTGACTATAGCTCGAGCACCATCATCCTCCAAATTCAGATAGCTCAAATAAACCTCTGTCAGACCTGCATAATTAGACAGAGCTTTACTCAGAGCAACTCCAGCTTCTACACCAAACAAGTTATCTCGGATGTCAAGCTTCTTCAAATGAGTACAAGTTTCGAGTGCTTCTGATAACGCAACCCCTCCTTCTGAGCCTACCCTGGTTGAGGAGCATTGGAAATCTTCCAGTAAGGGCGAGTGCCGCAGTACCTCAGAGATTGCAAGTCCTCCTTTGTCTCCTGTCATGTTATTGTGAAATTTGAGAACTTTAAGGTTCTCTGTGGAGGGAATCAATTCACAAACTGCTTCTGCAGCTTCCTCTGAAATACCATCATTCATCAGATACAGCTCCTCTAAGCAACTCTGTGATTTAAGAAGTGCCTGAAAGGCCCTAACACCCTTCTCGCCCAAGGCATTGTTGGATAAGTTCAAGGACTTCAGTACACAACCCTCCAGAGCAGTAGAGAATATAGTCATAACTTCAAGAGCTTCTTCCTCTGGTCTTCCAGCAATAAAATCTGATAAGTCAACTTCCACCAACTGATTCTTTATGGAAGCCAAAATGGGCTCAGCAACGTGGGCTGCTGCCAGACCAAAGCTCCTATTGCTAAAGCAGATTTTAGTGTAAGAATTCCCTATCTCCTTCAGAGGCTTCAATATATCTTCAGCCTCCTCGGCATCAATAAAGGATCGAGGACCTTTAGATATGTCAAAAACAGTATTTTGGGGTACAATACCAGTTTGGGATGAGACAGCTTGTTTTTCTTCCATTTTTGAAGGACCTTTCTTAAGAACTTCCAAAATAAGCTTGCTGCATTCCTTTGCATAAAGCTGTACTGCAGAACCTCCATCACCATCTGGCTCCTTCTCATAATGCTGGCTTGCAGCAGAAAAAGCAACATCTTCTATTCTTTTTGCATTTTCTTCGGCCTCCTCTTTGCTAAGACTGCCATATTTCTGGGTGAAAATGGACGTAGTAGTTAAATTGTCAGTAATGCGTGTGACAAGCATTTGCCTAGTGTTTTCACTTGGGGGCCAGAGTTTAATCGAAAAAGGACGACGTTCTGGCTTCACTGTTGTGGAATCCATTGGGCAAAGCAAAAAGATAGTAGCAGCTGCGAAGATATAACTTTACTTCTCAGACTTAACATCAAAAAGCAACCAGATGGTTAAGCTGCACAAAAATCTTGAAAACAAAAAAGCAAAGAAGCCAAAGGAAAATTGCATCACGACCCAATCCATCTAGTTATTAAGATTACTTGAAAACAAAAAAGCAAAAAAGCCAAAGGAAAATTGCATCACGACCCAATCCCTCTAGTTATCAAGATTAAGTAGCACGAAAAAGCCAAGTTCAGAATCAAAGAAAAAGGATCTAGGGAAAGAAGCACAACATATTAAAGGTGTGGAACGGAAAAGGAACTGGAGTTCAGTAACAGTTCAATTAATGCAAATAAAAAGACTTAAAATCCACAAAATCTATGTGGTCCTAGCGAAGCTTAAATGCAAAGAACCAATCTTTTCAAGTAAGCTTTAATATTACATCTTCCCAACAACTAAACAAGATGTCGACAAATTACTCGTTAAAAAATCCCCTAAAAACAAACAAAATAACAAGGTACGACTTCATGCGAGTCCCGTACAATCCCCAATCCCTTTAACAGAAGAAATCTTGAACCCTAAAACCAACCTTATTTAACAATCTTAATAAATACAAAACTATCAACATGCATTTCCTTCACTTCCGTTTTACATACATATAGTAATCCCCAAAAGGAAAGTCAAGTACTGGGGTGAGGAAATTGACGTAAAAGGTAAAATTGAAAACGTGGAAGAACAAACAAGTAATCAAGAAACAAAGAAACACACGAACAGATATATAGATACGATCTAAGTTCACAGTAACAAGTAGAACACGTCAAAATTATACAAATAAATGCACATTAAAATTTATATGAAAAAAGGGGACTAGAAAGATTGCGTAAAAGGGCACAGATCTAAAGAGAAAAGGATAGAGTACCTTTGTTGTTTTCTTCACCACTACCTAAGTGGGTCTGACAGTGAGCGCTGAGAGTTGAAGTGTTAGCGACAGAGAAAGAGAGAGATAGGAAATGATTTGATTATATAGACAAGTGGATTTGGTGGGATTAATCTCTTTCTAGTATACCGAAATTGGAGGAGTTATGTCGTTTTGGGATAGGAAAAGAGAAATTAATGCGTTTTCATGTTTTAGCAACATGCGTTTACCAATTTGAGCTGATTAATTATAGATAATTCATCTCTAGACTTGGACCGGATCGTATGTTTCATTTTATTGGGCTTCATTGATTTGGGCTGTTGGATTCTTAAAACTGTCTGTTTTCTTTCTGATTCTGAACTTTTTAACAATATTTTAAAAATTAAAATGAAAACTAAACTGAGCTAAGAGATTAAAGTTATAAAAGATTTAATTGGTATTAGATTAATATAAAATTTATTAAAGATTAATAAAATTTAAGAATTTAAAATAATATTTAAAAAATTATTTTTAATTTAAAATTTAATTAAAAAGATATTATTAAATAAAATTAATCAGTTTATTTTAATTTATAAAAATCATTTACTTTATAAAAATTGATCGATTAATAAACTCATCGATTTTTAACAATAAGAATTATTAAACTAATCTAAACCCAAAATTTAAAAATCTAATGAAAATTTAACTGGTTCACAGCTTTTATGATTAAATTGTTCGAATCAGTTTAATTTTTCAATCATACTTTTTTATTGTTTGTGTGGTGGCTTACCTTGATTTAGAAAATGCTTTTGTTTCTTTTAATTTGATTATGGATTACTTTGTTAGTTGTTACACACAATCAATCCTGAAGAATTCAAGGCACAAATGACTCTTTCTGAGGTGAAATAAGTTCTTAAATCTTTCGGAAAATGTGATTAAAAGAAAGAAGAAAACAAAAAAGATCAGTAATTTATATATGTATTCGAATGCATTCTTAAAATTTATTGATCAAAATTAAAAATAATAATTTAATTTGCCAATTTGGTTTCAAGAAAGGCAGGACCATGAAATGTCGTAACTATATGGTTATGTTTTTCTTTTTTTAACACTTAGAATGATTATGTTTAGCTAGTTACCTAGCTCTCATTTTTCCAGCAACTAGTCCATTGTATCTTCTCATTGTACAATTTGTTGAAGAAGAGGCATTTCAATATCAGAACTCAGTATCAAGAATCAAGAATGAAATCACATCTACAAGAACGCCAATTGCAATTGTTTTTATAACACAACAAAAGGGAGGTGACACGTTAATATAATTTAGGTGCTGCACTTTAAGAGAACAGACATCCTGTTTCTATTACTCAATTTTACAAGCATCCATCTATCCAATAAATGAGACAAGCATCCATCTATCCAATTAACGAGACAAGACAAGGTAACGAAACTGGTGATCTAACCCATGCTTTAAGAGATCAACCTAATGATCAAATCAAATCAAATCAATAGAGTCTTCTTCTTCATGTGTTGATGGAACTTGATGACTCTACAACAAGCATCTCTACTATACGCTAGAGCACAAGCAGGCCTTTTTCACCTTAATTTTCTAACACATATGAGACTATTGAAATGAATACCATCCATATAAATAATATAATTTCGTCCTGTCTCCAGTGGAGGCTAAACTATTTCTACTTCCAAACACATCATCAACAACTGCCATTAAATTAAACCAAGTCTAATTAAGAAAGTGCCATGATCATTTCTAATTATAATGTAATACCAAAACTTGAAAGCCGTAACAAAATATTCAAGGAATTGCAGTTTAGAATTGAGCCGAAAAAAGGAAAGCATAGCTTAACGGTAAGATTTCTGAAACCTAGCCCTAGCGCCACGACCACCAAACTTCTTGGGCTCGCACCTTCGAGGATCAGCCACAAGCAACGTCCTATCATACCTCACAAGTATGTCCTTTATCTCCTTCTTGCTCTGCTCGTCAACATACTTCTGGTAAAACGCCACCAGAGCCTTCGCTATGCTCTGCCTGATCGCGTATATCTGCGACGTGTGCCCTCCGCCTTTAACCCGAATCCTCATGTCCACTCCGCTGAATCGGTGTCGTCCCAGCAGGAGAATCGGCTCGTAGGCCTTGAACCGCAGAATCTCCGGCTCCACCAGTTCGATTGGGCACCCATTGATCTTGATCAACCCGCGCCCGCGTTTGCAGTATGTCACCGCCACCGCCGTCTTCTTGCGCCCAAAGCACTGCACTGATTCCACCGCCGTTGCCATGCTTTTGCTTGATTGCTTGCAGTAACTGCAGACGAGAAGTGAAGAGAATCCTATATAAGGGAGATTAGGGTTTGGTTTAGGGAAGAGTTTTGAGTTTGGGCTTTAATGGGTCTATTCCTTTTAAGATTTTCATATATAGAATAATTTGATACGGCCCAACCCAGCATTGAATATGAAATTTAACCAAAATTGAATAATTTATAATAAAATTTTGGACTATTGAAGTCATTTGACGAATTAATCTTCTAATTAATAATCAAATGATACCAACAATGCAAAGATAAACAATTTCATTAAATATTTAATCGATTATCATTAGTAGATTTGTTAATTAGGATGAATGGAATCTATAGAGTAAAAGAGTATTAATTTAGGTTAAATTGTTAAGAATAATATTAATATTAAGTTTATTAGTTATTACTTCTAAATTTGATCTCTAAAGTTCAAATAGAATTAAAAGCTATTACATGAAATTATTTGATTAAATAAAAGACATATCAGAGTAAAATCACACAAGGAAAGACGAGATTTACCGTCTAAATCAAATCTAAAATTTGTGAATAGATTTTATTTTAATTAAAATTGCACCTGAAAATCCCACTCCTGCCCTATAGGGCCCAAAGCTTCCATTTGGAGAACGATTGTTACCACATTTGGAGCCTTTTATAGTTTCATCTGATGATAAGAAAATTGCACTAAAATTAGCAGGCCTGATCAAAATGGGCTACGGTCGAGTATGGAAGAGCTTAAAAATTTTGTAAGAAAATCATGGCACAGCCCAAAATTTTCCTCCAGTAAACTGGCAGACAGGTTCTTTTACAAAGTAAAGATCTGCGTGAGACTTTAGCTCTTAAATTTTTTCAGATGAGTGTAAAAGTAAGAATCGGGCAAGAATATTATTATCGCTCATAAAGAGATGCATTACTTACCAAATGCCAATTCGCTCTAAGTCACAACAAATGGGTCACAGTGAGGGTCATGTTAACATTCCCAGAACACGGAGCTAAGGTCAAAACTTAACAGTGACTACGTGCAACAGAACTCTACATCAGGAATGGTCATGAACCATAACATAAATCGATCAATCATAACCTTCAAGCAGAAAAACAGTGCAGATTTACCACCTTCTTCTGTACAGCGTATCTAGTTAGATATATCAATCATGAATCAACTATCAGCCATGAGCCACGAGCCATCTACAGCCTCGAGTTATGTGTGTTAGGTTTGACAAGTGCCTTGGCAAAGTAACTGCGAATCTCGGGTATAACACGCTGCATTAAATGGGAGTGCCTGCAAATTTCATCATTCAACATTAGATCTCTATGGTCAATGAAAAATTAAGAGGTTGCCTCTTATCAGCAAGATAAATGCTCCTTCCCATTTCAGAGGAATAAGATGTTTGGAACTCTAATAAACCAGGCCAGATAGCTTGATTCTACCTAGGAAGTAAATACCAGTTATCAAAAGAAACAACTACTTAATATCACCAATTAATGTGTTCAACTGTCGGATAAGCATTAGTCAAAAATGGAAGCAACTTAATGCAATTAGTAAAAAATAGTATTTGGTTCAATAGGAATATGGAAAATTAGAACAGGGAGTAGAGACATACCCAGGCCTGCCACTCAATTTATCAAACTGCTCCAGGATAAACAAAATGCACGTGTCTCTCAAAGAAATTGCATGAAAAGCTTCCGAGAGCTCGTACATGCTTGCAACATTTTCCAATGATATATCCTTCAAAGAGGAAAGATAAAAAAGAAATGTTAAAAGGGATAGTGAGTGAGAACAGCTGTTTCAGGTATACTCTTTTACAGCTTTGAAGCAGAATAAACATATAAAGAATAGATTTATAGCTCACCTGTGCAATGGTGTACTCGCAGAGACGCTTAAGTCCCTCCAAGAGATACTGATCAGCAGCCCTTAAGAGATCTTGTGCAATATCTAACGTAACATCAACTGATCCAGTATATATAAATCTGTCAAAGACAAAATCATTAGAGAATTTATTTCCACTCAAGCTTTATCACAAACATGAAAACTCATCAAACCTCATCATCAACTCAAAAACCTCCCATCGAATGTTTGGGATTTCAATATCTCTTGCATCTTTCTCCTGCGTCACATGCAAGAAAATATTAGTTTAGATGAGGAAACCAATTCTTTTTTGTTATAAGTTACAACATACTAGTCAAGAAATGGATAAATTTGAATTGAAACCCCGTATTTATCAGTTTAAAGTCGATCATCTGGTGAAATTTTCCAGTTTACTCAAGAAATGCAATGCTCAGAGCAACCGCAGTTCACCCGTCCCAGGCCCTGGGATTGTATGCATACTTACCCGATATCCACCATCAAACATTGCACGAAAGGCATCTGATGAAGCAAGGAGGCAAATCCTATGGGCATAAAACCGCCTACCTGCAAATTATGGCATGCAGCTGTCATGAGAGTTCAACCTACAAATGAAACCAATATTTCTCATAACTCAAAATAATATAAAAGTTAAGCTTTCGACACAAGTACTACAATTGAATTATATAACTTTTTAGTTACAACCTTCAACTAGAAAGGTAACGTCTGACAGTGTAGCACTGTTTACATACTGCTCCCCTAAATATACCTGCAATTAAACTTGTCTGTCATTACAGAAATTCTCAAAAATATCCATAACGAATAAAATTAGCAGTAGAAAACACATTATTCAAGAAAATGTGAATATAACCAACATTAAGCATTCCCTAAAAACAAAACTGAGAAGAAGCACCTGAATTTGATATCAAATTTAACTTATTATACACAAAAAAAGAATTGGGAGTAATCGCTTATTGCAAGAATGGATCCTGGTTAAGCTAGCCAACAATCATTTTAATGCATGCAAGAAAACAAAAAGAAAGGTCTAATCATGAACTTCTATGAAATATTTTAGATCAGATACTATTATCTGCACTCTGCAGTACTAGAAAAATGAAGTTAGCACATTTCCAGCAAGAAAATTCATAAACAATGTGTTCAACTCCCGAGAAAGGTATAAGTTTAAAAAATAAAAAATCAAACACATACAACCAACCACAGCACTTTTCACAATATGATACATTGTCCATAAAGTGCATACAAACAGAAATATAAATATCTTAGTTCTACAAGTAGCTATTGTTAATATAGACATAGAGATAAGATAAATACAGCCTAAGCTAATCATGTGCTTAGCCTTTGTAGATATAATAATAGGGTTGTTGGGGTGGTACAAGCATATAACTACAAGAACATCCCTAAATTCATAACAACTATAATAAAAGAGTGTAAACAGGAAGAAAGTAATGGAAATCAACAAATGCCAGTTGCCATCATTCCAACACTTCCCTCTCTCAGAAGTCAACCGTCAGCATTTGCTAGATTTCTGGTTTAGAAAAAGCTCATAAAAGCCCAGAAAAAATGATTCACAGTAGGAACTAAATTTAGGTCTTACAAACCTATCATCAACTATTATAACCAACGAATAAAAAGAAAGAACTTTTATAGCATCTTTTGTTTTTATGTTTCATCATAGTGACTCTTATTCCAAAAAAATTCCAAATCAAACAATTGGTTCATAAAATGACAAACAGCCAAGACAAAAGAAAACTTATGTTCAATGAAACCTCACCTGTGGCGTTGGAGAAGGAGGAGCTGCATCAACGGGAGAAAGAGTCATCGATTTATTAGCCAACTTATAGAGAGCCACGGCTCCATCAAGTTGTTGTTTTGGGCTTGTAGAACCAAGAAGCCCAACAAGTAACTCCAGTCCTACATTAAATTTTAATCAGCAAATATAACACTGAGCACCTCAAGTAAGCAGAAGTTAGAACAAACTGACAAAAATTTTCATTTTCACTTCTTGTCCATTTTAGTCAATAAGAGTGCTTAGACTAAATACCGTTGTTATCGATGAATATTGTAGCCTGATCATCGGGAGAACAAAGGTGTGCCAATGCCAAAGCAACACGTCGTGGAACACCTTTTTCTGGTAGACGCATCAGGTATAACAAATGGTTTAAAACCTACACAAGAAAGTTACTGGATTAAATTTTGACAGCTAAATGTGGTCGAAAATAGTCGATAGAAGAATTATAATAATAATGTAGTTTTAACAGGGTGGATAAACAGAGAAAATTAGACAAAAACTAACCCGTCCATGAATCTTCTCCTCTAATCTTTTCAAAGTCTTTGCCACACAATCTTTTGTTGCCTACAAGCATGATCACATATAACAAACCTTCATATTGGTTTGGCCGAACCAGCAATGCACTGGTAACTTTTCCCATTGATAGATGTTATACAAAATATAACGCACTTATGAGTAATAAATAAGCATTACAGCAAAAAGAAAAACTTGTAATAAACATACTTGAACAATAAATTCTCCATCCTGCAGTTTCTGGACACCTCCCACCCTAATAAAATCAGACACATTGTCCTATTGAATAAAGAACAAACACAATAAGACTTATGAAATAGAGAAGAATTTGAGTTTAAAATGTTCTAGAATTGATTCATAACTCTACAAGATTTCAAAAAGTGCAGGACACACCTCATTGTCTGCAAGGCCATATAGAGCAAATGCAGCATTATGTTGAAGAGATCCATTTTTTGAATCTAGGAGCTTTAGTAATGGCAATAAACCACCATTGTGAGCTATTCCAGCTTGGTTGTGTGGATCCTGGTATAGAATATGTTCAAGTTAAAAGAATGCTCCATCAGAATTATGCAGATTTGTAAAATAGAGCAAATATTCAATCACATTCTTGAAAAATGGTCTCAGTTTCAGAACTTGCTTAGACCATCATACACATTATCCTCTCAGTCAAGGGAGTAAAACAAAAGAAATGAAACTTTAGACCAGTTGATTGAGTAATTAAGAAACTTGAAGACCATTGGACCGACAGGCTAAGTAAAGTTACAATTATTTCTATGATACTGATCTAAATTGCGAACATGCAGAGCAAAATAACAAGTTCATTTGTGGAAAGAGCAAAAAAATGATTGATAGCAAGATTGTAAAGCCAACTTCATGGGATCTTCCAAATTGAGATTCATAATAAAAGAAAAGGAGATATAGGTAGCAACCTGTGCCAACCTCCCCAATGCAAAAGCTGACATTTCCCTGAGTTGTACATCAGAAGACTGAAGCATGTCAATTAAAGGTCGTACAGCACCCCTTTGTACAATATGAACCTACCAAAAAGTCACATACTCAGTTTAAAACTTTATTCCAAAGCCAATTTACCTCAAAATGTCCATATGAAAACATCTGTGCTCCTTTATTTTCCAATAATAATATAAAAGTATAAATGCTCCTTTTATGCAATTAGATTGATTTTATTTCTGTATTTAGCATCAGTAAGGTAACACCAGGGTCCAAGAAATGAGGCAAAAAAAAGGGATATAAGACATCAATAGGCCAGAATTCTAGTAAACCTTGCAATCTGAATCAGTAGCAGCAAATTGTCCGAGTAATAAAGCGGCTTCCCTCTGGCTCTCTGAGCAGCAGGAGCTGTTGCAAAATGAACTTTGAAGTCAAGAGTAGATCTTACACTGCTAAACTAGGTGAAGGCTGATCAAATTAAGCACATTAACAGACCTAAGTAAGCCAATGACTGGTTGCAAAGCCCCTGCAGAAAGAACTTCTTTCTTTATGTTTGGAGAAGAATGCACCAGATTTCCTATCACACCAACCTTACATCCAAACAAATCATATCACGTACTTAAACTCATGCCAAGTTGAAAAAAGTGAAACCTTAACTGAGTTCAAATTCCAAAAGCTGATGAAAAATGGCAGTTTAAACATTTCCTACCGCTTCATAGTGTATTCCAGCATCCTCAGAACGTAGCATTAAAATGAGCGTAGGAAGGGCATCACATTCAACAATCTGCAAAGCAAAAGACACTCCTATTTTTTACTCATGCAAACTAACAACAAAAGATACCATTTAAGAAATATCCACCACCTGATTCTTATTTTCATCATTCTTAAAAGCTAAGGTTCGCAATGCCCCCGCAGCTGCTCGTTGCACTTTGGTATCAGTGAATTCAAGCAACTCAACCAAAGGTGGTATTCCACCCTCCTTCCTGCCAGTGTGAACACTATAAACAACTAGAACGCTGTAGGAATCAATTTAACATCTAGATCAAACCACCACCATAACCAACAAACCTAACACGAGTCTTAATGCTACTGTTTTCATGAGCAAGATTGGTGATAGCATCGGCTGCCCTTCTAATTACACTATTCACAGCTCGAGAACTAGAACCATCTTTATGCCTCTTCAACAGGTTCACAAGATGTGTCAACGCCCCAGTATCGACTATGAGTTGTTGATGCTCCGGCTATTAATAAAAATATATGGAAACAGAATAAGTGATGAGAGGGATAAATAAAGCAAGGGAAGGGTCAACTATCATACAGGTTGCTTACAGCCAACAATTTCAGTTCCATACATCCTTAAATCAATTTAGAGAAGCTCAATTACCAAAGAACCACCAAAAATGCATCAATAAGTACAGTTACAAACAAAAATGAAGTACAACGATCAAACCAAAGAATGCAATGACAGTAGAACTAAAATGTAGGAACAACTGATAACTCACCTAATTTTGCACGAATGTAATACATACACTAACAAAACTCGCTTAATATATACAAGTTCCTTCTAATACACATCATAAAAGAAAAAGGTTTGCCAAATTCCACCAACTAATTAGTGAAATTTTCTCACAACCAACTAGGAACAAAAAGAGGAAATAGAACTTAAATTCAAAACCTCATAACTAAGAAATGCTAGCTTCAACAGGCAGTCGGATTTCGTGAGAACAAATAGAAAGATAAAGATAAAATAATCATAGCTAAAGAACCTTCACGGCAAGTAATCCCAGAGCAAAAGCACTCCCCTTCTCCACCTCGTGCTCGAACGGCTTCTGACTACTATCAACTTCGCTCGACAACGGCGGCGATTGGAGATGCTTCACCAAAGCCGGTACTGCTCCTCCTTCAACAATAACATTCACTACTTCCTCTGTAATCACCAACTACAAACCTCTCAATTCACACATAACACTACCAAAGCACACTTGCAAAGAGAGAGAAAGAGAAATCTCAATTAAAAACTCAGAGACAAAATAAAGAGGAGATAGCTAACCGTTTTTGGCGAGCTCGGCTAGGACGTGAGTGGCACGTTTAGCGGCGGCCCGATCTGCTTCAAGCCAGGAGAAAGTGGAGTTAAGTATAATAACTTGTGCACAGACTTCGCATAACAGAGCTTGGCGAGCATCGGCAAAAGGGACCGCCGGCGAGATCTCCCGCTTCTCGTCGTCGAATTCCTCCTCCAGTTTTCTCTTTTGCCCCTTCCTCTCAGGTGGTAACTGATCCTTCTGCCTCTGTTGCTCCATCAACAGACAAGACGGAGAAAGAGAGACGGGGAAGAAGAGTGACAGCGAGGCTTAATTAGCAAAATCACCAAAGCTTGAGGCCTCGAGGGCTTACGAGACCGGGATCAAAGGGTATTTTTGTCATTTTACTCATTTGTATCATTTTGAAATGTGATTTTTAATATGTAAAAGCCAAAAGGTAATTGAAAATAAAACAATTAATATTTTTAAGGTTGGTACGATTTGTGACGTGAATGGTCCACTTTGTCTTTGTATATATCTTTTTACCATAAGAGCGCTAAAATGGTCCAGTCAATCTAAGGATTAACTGTTAATCAGCAACATAAAAGGTTTGAATTTTAGATAATGTATTTAAAAAATCATTTTCTATATTTAAAATTATTAATTAAATTGCTTTCAAATATCTTATTAAAAATGAAAATGCACATTAAAAAAACTCTTAATTTTTAGTTTTTTATAAAAAATTCTTAAATTTTCGTTAAAAATAATAATAAAATATACACAATATTATCGTCACACTTATACGAATCAAATGTTATTTATATAACAATTCATCACAATTTTTAAATACGAACTGAATTAATTAAATACGACTCAAACTAATAATTTATTATAATTATTTTAAATTATTAATTTAAGTCAAATTTAATTATTCTAACTATTTTAAGTGCTCAGTTAAACTACCTATTTTATCAATAAAACTAAAAATTAGACAAAAAATCATAGATGGTCGGAATCGATGAAGTCAAAGACAAGTCTAACTTAATCAGAATAACAATAATAATAATAAGCATATAGGGGTCCTTTATAATTTGGGTTTAATTCAAATTTTTTAAATTTAATTTGTTTGAAATTTAATAAGTTTTCAAATTAAGTCTAATTTTTAATAAATCGAACTACAACAATAATAACTTGAGCGTATCAGTTTCCTCACTTTAACATCAATTATATATAATTTTTTACTTTTTATAATTTGAAGATATAACCTTTTTATCACAGAGAACTAACATTTGCAAGATGATAAGTTTCCTCTACTTAAAATATCTACTCAGATATTATTTCTTAAAGAAGCTTCAATCTTTTTAAAGTTTGATCACCCTAACCTTACAAATTAAAGTGTCATCCTTAAATACACTTTCCACCTTCTGAAAACAGTGAAGGCGACTCGATTTACACGAAATGTCACGTATCAATCAAAGAACCAACCAAGACATTAACTCCAGCACATGATAACAACTTCAACTTGGAGGGGATTTGGTGCGGATATCCTCCGGTGTCGTTATTTGTACGATTCATTATCTATATCCATTCCTTTATAGTATATTACTATCCCAATGCAATGAGTGGTGAGATGGTGAAGGCTGAGGGAGCCTGTCAGTGATGGGTCAATTTAAGGGTAGGAAACTGGGGGCCACGTTTTAATGATGTTGTGGTTCTGGGCCCAATTTTGATATCACCGGCGTTGACCGGGCCCCATCGGTTCTATTTTGAAATGCTGTAAAATGTAAACCTACAAAATTTTAACAAATGATTTGTTGTGTTATTACTAATGTATTTTAATTAAATTACTTAACAAATTAACATTTTAAATCAAATAATAAATTTAATATAAATAATTAATAATAAATCTTAATAATCATAATAAATCAAAATTTTGTAATTGTCTAGTGAGAAAGTGTGAAATTTTGAATTTAAAATCTGAAATTATTGAAATTTTTAATAAATATTCATATCACTTAACTTATTTTTAATAAATAAAATAAATAAAAATAAATTTCTTTTTAATTTTATTTAATAAAAATCATCAGATTATTTTTATTATCATATTTAATAAGAAAGTAAGTTGAAAAAATAGTTAATCTCATATTTGTTGGCACATATTGTACTTTTCGCTTTTATACATAATTTCAACCATATATAATTGAAGCTAAAGTTACTGAGAAAATCTGCTTAAATATGGTATGTTCCTAAGTTGAATAAAAAACAAAATTTTGAAACAGAGGGATCTACGGTTACTATCTTTTAGATACGCATTGATAAACTTTTAGATTGACACAATAGTCTGCAAATCACGCCAACCGGATGCTTCACACTAAACAAATCATGTACAACAGGCTCGATCGAGAGAGAATAAATAAAAGATTCGAACACATAATTTTTTAGCCCCATGATTCTCACTCCACCAACTCGACTACCGCTCGGAGGCAAGATATTGACTTTGGAGCTAATTTGGATTTTGTAACTATAAATTTTCTATATTTAAAGTAAGAAAAATATTAAATTTATTATCACACTTTAGTTAGTATATGTTTTACAATAACGTTAAGATAGAAATCTCTATTCTCCTTTTTTCTAAAGATTTCAGATAATTATTGTATAAATTACAAATTATAACAATTGGAAAGAGACTTGTTTTAGCAAGAATTACTTTTTTTTCTAATTTATATCTAATGAATTTAAGTAAAATGATGCTTACCGGAAATTTTATCTCAGACTTTTTTAAGGCAAACGGTCAATTGTGTAAAGAGAAAGCAAGTTAAAAGATCTTCATCTTACCATGTCACTCAAGTTTTATTAAATCCATAATACGTTACAAAACAATTTCAATCAATTACAAGCTACAAGAGAAAATTATGATTAGGTAAAATTTAGAGATGGCAATCAACTTAGCCCCGACTCGAGGCCTAATCGGATCAAAGAGTGTCCGGCTTGAGCATGACTTTGCCGCTTCATATCTTAAAAAATTAAAAAATACAAAATAACTTCGTTTTGTTTTACTTATAAAAGTCGAGTATCAGACAATTAGATCCTTAGTTTAATCTTAAGTCCAAATTTAAAAAAAAAAACAAGCTTAAATTTTTGTTCTAAGTTTAGTCAATTTGGATCTAGCCCGATTGAGTGATTAGGCCGAGCTCCCATTTACTTTTTTTAATTATAACTTACAACTTCCTTTTAATATTCAACTGTTTAAGTATTCATTTAATTTTGTTAAGTATAAGCCCATTTCTCCGATTTCGAAAGCTCTTTGTTTTAAGATCAAGACACAAAGTAAGCAAATTTGTAGAGCATTGAATTGATCACGCAAAGTCATGCAACCTTAGTCTTTGAAGACTTGAAAAAGATAAGTGGGTCGGAGAAGAAGTCAAAATGTTTGGCGGTGGTGGGACACTTTTTCAAAAATAAAAATAAATTTTTTGAATTTTTATTTTAATGTAAACTTTCTTTATTTATTAAATTAAGTGTCAATCTATTATCATTTTAATAATATAATTAACAATGATTAGTGTTTAATTTTTAAATATTAACTTTAGGCTAAGTGGTTATTAATAAAATAAAATATTATTCAATAGTTTAAGAAGAGAGTTTACAGTAGAATATAATAGGATAAGATATAAGGGAAGAGTTTCAAGTTATATCATATTCTATCATAAATAGTAAAAATAAGTTACCTTCGATTTGGAGTTTTATAATGGAATATAAAACGATAAACAACATTTCACTATATTACACTATGAACATTTCTCCTAAATAACATTTCACTATATTATATTATGACGTTTTCAATGTCTTTCAAATAACAAATTTTTAATATTACATCTATTTACATTTTATTCTATTTCATTTCATTAAAGACCTTACATCAATTCAAAGATAGTAAGCCAATGCTTAGTTAGATGAAAAGTTTTTAATAGAATAAAATATAAATAGATGTCATATTAAAAAATTATTTTTATTATTTAAGATAGAATGTAACATAAAACTCTTCGTTTTTATCCTAATTTATTATAAAAATCTCTTCTTAAACAATAAAATAATATTACATTTGGTTATAAATCCTCCTCTTAAGCTTTACCCTCGGAAGATGAGATTGACCCACTGCTGGAATACATAACCTATACAACAAAACGGATTAAAACGTGATAACAATAAGTTGGTACTAAACAACCAACAGACAACTAAAAATACACAGAAGTTGACCCTCCGCTACTCTACAATAACCTGTATAATTATTCTTAACAATAAATTAACAAAATACAATTTAAAAATTTAATCCGTCATAAAATTCATGTATAATAAAATTTAAAAATATTTTATTAATCTAAAAAATTAATTAATTTATAAAAATCGAATAATTTATCAATAAATTAGAAGATCTTTAATAGCATAAGTTATTAAAATAAAATAAATTAAAAGGTTAATTAATTTAAAAATTTTCCAATTAAATTAATAGAAATTCAATTTTATAATCTAAAAATAATTATAATTATAATGTAGGAAAAAGAAAAGTGAATATAAATTAATTAATTAAAATTAGCCTGGACATGCCCTTCCCGCGTCACGTTACCGCTAAATTCCTTCCCTCTCGTCCAACTCCTTCTTCTATTCCTTTCTTGTATTCGTAGACTCTTTCAACTGCCTTGACAATATCATACCATCACCCCACCGCCACCAGAACCTACTCCATAACCAACCACCACCGCATACACAACTCAAACAACTAACAACACACAAACAACCTCAACGCTTTTCTCTTCTCTTGTATTATTATTGCTACTACATGCCAAT
The DNA here is from genome assembly GCA_027576715.1 of Erythroxylum flavicans. NCBI lineage: Eukaryota > Viridiplantae > Streptophyta > Magnoliopsida > Malpighiales > Erythroxylaceae > Erythroxylum > Erythroxylum flavicans. The sequence continues at coordinate 49,973,461 of JANZXP010000196.1, read as the reverse complement.
ACCTCCTCCTCCTCCTCCTTCTCGACTATGTCCTCTCTGCTCCTCTTGTTCATTTCCTTCTCTTCTCTCCTCTTCATCTCTCTCTGTCAGCCTCTCCCTCCACCACCTAGAGGTTGTTTCATCGTTCTTCTTTCAGTCTTCTATAACTTCTCTCTTTCTTTCTCTCTTTCTCTTCAGTTTTATAATCTTTTGATCCTTTTTAATTTCAGGTACTCTGATCGATTGCGGCGCTACCGTCGCATATACAATTGACGGCCGCCGATGGGTCCCAGACGATGGATTCATCTCCGTTGGGACTTCCAAGGCACTGGCTATTCCCGTCCTCGTCCCCTCCCTCGCCACAGTTCGCTCGTTCCCTCTCCGTGGGAATTTACTCAGGAAATTTTGCTACACGGTTCCCGTTTTCCGCGGGGCCAAGTACATGCTCCGGACTACGTACTTCTACGGCGGGGTCAACGGCGAGGACACTCCACCTGTGTTTGATCAGATTGTGGACGGGACTGTTTGGAGCTTGGTCAATACGACGGAGGATTACTTGAACGGGATGTCTTCGTATTACGAAGGGGTTTTCTTGGCTCAGGGAAGGACCATGAGTTTGTGTATAGCCGCAAATTCGTATACCGAATCAGACCCTTTTATTTCGGCCATTGAGTTCGTGATTTTGGGCGATTCGCTTTATAATTCTACCGATTTTACGCGGTTTGGACTTCATTTAATTGCAAGACACAGTTTTGGTTACAGCGGACCTATCATTAGGTGAGTTTTTAATGTGGAATCTGCATAGACGTTGTTTACTTGGGATGAGGATTGAATTTATACCATAAGAGTTGGAGAAAATAAATGATATTTTGGTCGTTACCCTTTTGTAGATGACACTCTGTCTGTGTAGTTGTTTTGTTAAACTACTTCTGATTGGGTGAGTTTTTTGGTTTTAATCAGATACCCTGATGATCAATTTGATCGGTTTTGGGAGCCATTAGGAGGAATTGATCCGACCAAATCAAGCAACAAAAATGTATCTGTTTCTGGCATTTGGAATCATCCTCCCTCGAAGATATTTGAAACAGAGTTATCAACCGATCACTTAGGTGCTATGGAGTTGAGTTGGCCTCCATCACTCCTTCCCAAGTCAAATTACTACATTGCTCTATACTTCGCGGAGAATCGTGATTCAGTCCAACCTGGCTCGCGGGTGATTAATGTTAGCGTCAATGATGTACCATACTACAAAAATTTGCGTGTTTCACCTGTTGGTTCTGCGGTGTTTGCATCTCAGTGGCCCCTTGATGGTCTTACAACTTTGACTTTGACTCCTGATGATGGTTCAAGTGTTGGTCCATTGATTAATGGCGGAGAGGTTTTTGATGTGCTGGTGCTTGGCGGAAGAACTCTTACAAGAGATGGTAACATATGTAGAACTGTTATCTAATGCCGCTTTCTTTCTTTCTTTTTTCTTTTCCCTGTTTGCTCATGTTTCTGAAATGTTTCCATTCTTCTATGATTATCCCGCAGTCATTAGTACAACAGTAATGAACCAAGTTGAACATGCATGATTAAATGGATGTGAATTGTTGTTGGAGTTGCAAACCAAGATTTACTTTTTGAATCCACCACCATTACATGTATTGTATTTCATATTCTGTGTCGCTGCAGACACAACCGTGAATTCCAGTTAGTAGTAGCCCTTCTCGTTTTGTCTGTTAATCATATGGAGTGGTGTCTAAACTTGATAACGCTTCAAGATACTGGTAGTTGTTTTCACTTCGTCTCGTCTAACAAATCATGAGAAAATACTGTATGCTTTTGTTCTTCTTTGATCTGTGATTCAAAAAGGCACTAAATTGGAGCCAAGTTCATTTCCCCCCCTCATTTGGTGCAGTAATAGCTTTGCAAAAATTGAAAACAAGTTTTCATAACCCTCCACTTGACTGGAATGGTGATCCCTGCATGCCCCGCCAGTATTCGTGGACTGGAGTTACATGCTCTGAAGGCTCTCGGATTCGTGTTGTTACCCTGTGAGTTGGCACGTTACTTGTGTAAAATAATTGTTTTGGCTGCTTGACAGAGAATTGATTTTCCCTTTCCATATTGCTTGCAGGAATCTGACAAATATGGGCCTTTCTGGATCCATATCACCTAGTATTGCCAGATTAACTGCATTGACTGACATGTAAGTCTTCAACTATTTCAAAGCTCATGGAATGTGAGAACAAACTGTAAAATTGATGGTCCATTGTTTTTAACAGATGGCTTGGAAATAACAACCTGTCGGGATCTATACCTGATCTTAGTTCATCAAGGATGCTGAAGACATTGTAAGATTTTCTTGTTCTTTCTGTCTCTGATTATTTGTTCGTTTCAAATGCTTACTTGATTGCCAACGAAAAGTTGGTGTCGACACCATGAATTCAGAGGTGATAGGTCTTCCCACCTAAACTTGTGATAAATCCTGCCCATAGTTACCATGCATCTTAGATATAATTCAGGTGTTTGATTACACACTGTATGCTGACGTGCTCTATAAGGCATTCAATTTTTAGAAAATAAGGGATGATCATTCAAATGCTGCTTATTCCAATTTTATTTAGTTTTATCATTTGATCCAACTTTTCTTTAGGCATTTGGAAGATAATCAACTAACCGGAGTTATCCCTCCATCACTTGGAAATATTAAGGGACTGTGCGAACTGTAAGTCCTAATCTCTGTGATAATTCATCCATGCTCCTATTCCTGCTCTTAATCATTCTGTCATTGCTCTCATGGCCACAACAACTAATTGCAATATCATTTTGTTTTCGCTTGTTTTTTTTCAAGCTTGTAACTGTTCAGCTAAATTTATGAACTCTATGGGATATAATATCCCAATGGGATAAGCGTGCTAGATAAATTTAATTTTTTTATTTAGTCTATCTGAAATAGCCTCTCTACTAGTTACAAGTAAGACTGCGTATTTTTAGATTTCTTCAAACCCCACATTTTAGTGAGATTCCTATTAAAATGTCGTTGTTGTTGTTGTTATTGCTTCGATGAAGCAAAAATCTCTAACTGCAGAAGCTAAAGTGTTGTTAACCGGGAAACCAAAAATTTATTGTACATTTATTAGTATTAGCCAGTTCAAAAGAAGATAATAGGTTAACTTTCTGGAAGACTAACAGGAAAAGGTTCATATGTAATCCCAAAATCTACCCTTTGAGTTAACTTCTTGCCATGGAATTTTATGACCTGCAGTCCATTGACTCTGTTAGAAAAATGACGTCCAAATAAAAGCAAACGTTCCTTATTTCACAAATTTATTCTGTTACCGAATCATCCACATAGCTTTTTACATTAGGGAATCAATGTGAAGTAGGATCTGGAATGCAGAAAGGTACCAACCTTGAGCTGCTTTTATCCATGTGAGAAAGACAAGTTGATCAGTGACATTTTCAGCTTAAAATAAAAATGAATTAATATGAAACTTAAGATTAACATCGTCTAGTTTCCAAGTTAATCAGCTCAAAACTTTCATGGTTGGACCCATGCCATTGAAATATCTCACGTGGCTTCTTGCCTTACAAGGAGGATGGGTATGCTAGAAGTTATCGTCCTTCCAATTGCTTAAGTCAGCAAGTACTATCTGTCTTTCTCGGTGTGAATTGGGAAGAAACTATACTTCATCAATCTTATGTATTTGACAGATTGGCTTAATTTAGTTTGGATAACGACATCGAATTTTGCTTAGCAATTTTTAGCTATACCATTGTTTTAGTTTATACAGTCAACCACTTAAGTCTGCAGATCGATGGGAAAGTCAACGAGCGACATTATATCATCTATGGGAATTGATTTGGAAATTAGTATCTCCGCCTGAAACTTGTGTTTGATCAATTATCTGATTGACCTGCCAATTTCCTTTGATCTGATCAATTATCTGATTGACCTGCCAATTTCCTTTGATGTTCAGATTCTTACAGAACAATAATTTGACTGGTCAAATTCCAACAACTCTCAACGGAAAACCTGGCTTGGACCTTAGGTAAGCTCAATAATACCTTATTCCGCACATTCTGTGATTTGGTGCCTACTAATGTAAAACTTGTATTGCAAACTTAATCTGATTCTTAAATTCTACTGATTAGGACTTCTGGGAATAGATTCTTAACATCTTCACATTCTTAAAGAAATGAAGTCTATGTCAAGGCTGCTCGTCCCGTTAAACAACGATTCGATTATTACTCTATGTGCATATCATTTGTTGAAGCGACAATGGCGTTTGGTTCTGGAAATTTTTGCAAATAGTTCTGCTGTTGCCTTCTGACCTTTTCTAATACAATCCAATTCAAGCGCCTGAGTTCAAGTCTGGGCACCAAAAACTGTATACTGCAGATGATTGTCTATAATCTCATTCGTTTTGACACAACACAACTGTATCATGCTTTCCTTTATATCTGTAAAACATCTGTCTATATTTGAGAATATACTTTATTGTATCATTTTGTGAGTATTGTGGTAATATCTTTGAGATGTGCATTTCCAGTTTCCAATTTCCAATTTCCAATCTTTTTACAAAATACCAAAAGATTCCTGACCCGAGCTCTGTACTTCGAAAGCAACAAAAAAGGACCGGCTTTTTCAGCTTTGTTTTTTCCTTTTTTATCAGCAGTCTTAAAGAATGTGAAAAAGAGTTGTGCACTTGTTAGATTTTTAATGGATATCACTAGAAGTACGGGACAGTATTCTCACCATCTAACATAACTTGCATTCATGATCTTTACAAATGGGTCCCCCTGATTCTAAGTACCCGTATGGCTGGGCCCCCTCTCACATGCAGGTTTCTTGTCTGTTGAATCACTGAGCGTACTTAATGACGCAAAGAGGGAAGAGGACATTGTTTTATGTCAACCCAGAATTTTAATCTTTTGAAAATTTGAAATTTATTATAATTTTTATTTTTGAGAATAATTCTCTGTTAAACATTAGTTAAAAAATTAAAAAAATACCTGTGACAAGATCAGTATATCTGAATCAAGTAAGTAGTATTGACATGATGATCTTAGTATTATATTCAAATCAAATTAATTAAATATGATTTAAATAAAAAATTAGAGATAATTATAAAAATTTTATAATTACTTATCAATATGCTTCGTGGTATCTGCCATGGCGACCGACTGTAATCTAGCACATATAAGTACAGTATGGAAGATTAAAGTTTAGGAGGAAATGAAAGGGACTCATATCATGAACATGTTGAACAGTCCCTCTACAGATTCAGCAAACTTTAACGAGCTACCACTACCATTTTCACCTTTCTAATCTTCCTTTCTTTAACGGGAACAATGGTCGCAATGCACTGCTCTTCACCTGAGTACAAATGGGCACATTTATCATTGGCCTTATCCTAATAATAGCTGATCTCGTTCTCTCCAGCCCTTTCTTTACCCTCTTCACATGTTTCTCACTATTGTTCCCTGAACTTCCCTTTCCTTCTGTTGTGACAATGTCTGCAAGTGAGCTGGAAGAAGAGGACGTCGAGGAAGAAGAAGAGGATGGTGACAGAGAAGAAGCTCTTTGCTTCTTTAACCTGAGCAATTCTTTCCATAAAACAGTGCACGTTGGTGGTCTCGGAGATTGTTCATCGTCGACCAACCAACTTACTCTCGTCTCTTCCTTGTTCACTTCTGCTAAACCCTCTTCTTCTCGTCCCTTACTCTCTTTAGTTTTAAGGCTTATTCTACTTAGTTTCTCTGAGTACTGCATATGCCAAAAAGGCAGCAACTTCCCTTCAAAGAAAAGCTCGTCAGCTGTCAACATGTTGTGGCTACTCGTGTGGCTTGAAAGGAACTCAAATTCTGGGTTTCTTGCCTTGTCTGGTTCCATATTTTCCTCATCCTTCTCCGCTTGTGGGTTTGGAGTACTGGAAATGAAATTCTCGTCAAGAAACTCAGAAGAGAAAGAGATTCTGGGACTGGATGGTTGATCAACTGATCTAGATGTTGCTTGGACAGTGTGTGGTGCTGACACCATATTTGTGCAACAGTCTGCTCGAGATCGATAAGGGATTAAGGAAGGTGATACGATGGAAGTGTTGGGAACTTGTGATTTATAAAGTAGTTGTAGCTTTGTTGTGTAATGATTAAAGTTTATAGCTTTCTTTTTGAAAGTGGTCTTGTAAACTAGAAACTAGTAAGCTAAGTAGGTGTTTTAGAATGTGAGGACAACACATGAACACCTTTGGGAGCTAAAGACAAAAGCCATTTTAATTGCTATGATTATGCCTGCACTTTTAAACAAGCAAGATCTTTGAGACTTAAATGTTGCTTTAAGACTAAGCTTTAATGGCTACAAAAGGTGGGAGAGGAGACAAATCAAGGTTATCATTTGGGTTAGTGGAGATTAACCATACAACACAGTGAATGCTTTTCTCTGGATTGAATCAATTTGCATTTGCATGACGATGGAAAGTGGGCTAAGCATGTGATGACATGAGTGTAAAATTTGTAGCCATGTGAGAGCTAAATCAAAGATACCTATGAGATGGGTTGTTAGAAGTGAAACACTCTTTAGGGTTTTACAAGCTCCACTTAATCTATCCCCTACTTAAATAATTTACTTAGAATTAGTAAATTATAAATTAATAAATTTACGAAATGAAGCTAAAAATTATATTTTTAAAGGTTTTTAAAGTTTTCTTCAATATATAACTTGAACCCTAACATTATAAAAGGTTAAGTTCAATCGTAAAATTACCTTTAATAGATGAAAATTAAAGTATTTATACTTTTTATGTTTTTAACAAGTACATAATTAATATTTTTATTATTTTTAATGAATAATACATAATTTAATTTTTGAAATATGTTGGTTTGTCTACATTCTATAATATAAACTACATATGACATTGAAATCTACTATTAAAATTATAAAAAATAAAAAAAATATAACATTAATAATCATATCATGATACTTAACTTACGAAATTTAATTCTGTTAAAATTTTCATATCCGTTGAGAATTTATTTTAAATGTTTACTGAAAGCTTTAAAACATTGAGATTTAAATTGTATTTTGATAAAAAATTTAAAATTTAAAATACATTTTTTTACCTATTTTTAAAATATGGAAATGGGCTTTAAAGCATCAACTTCCAAATCTTACAAAGCTTTGCATTAAGATTTGGAAAAGTCTGATTAAGTCCGGACAGGTAATAAACATAGGATTAATGTTTTTAGCCATTTAGGGTATATTGTCACATGCTTTGTTGATTTAACTATTCACAATCACATCATTTCAGGCATTCTGTGACCCTCTTTGTTCCATTATTGAGGGAGACAATAGTGTTGAAAGCTTTGAACAGAATGAATAACTACTAAAACCAAACATGTGATACAAACAAAAGAATCCAGTTCACCCATTGATGTGTTTCCCATATAGTTTCTTCCTTCTTGTTGTTTGTGAAATTACATTTGAAGTGTTGGTTGGACCAATTACATCAATTTTAGGATTAGTGTTGGTAAAAAAAAAAAGAGTTTCCCATATAATTTTATTCATTATAAAATAATTTTATTATTTTTAAATTAATATTTTATTTAGGATAATCTCTTATTATATTTATTGAATTATTTTAATTGTAATTATTAAGATTATTTCAGAAGAGTTAATCATATAACAATTCATGTTGACAATTTGATAAAAACTTATTAAAATGATTTTCAAAGATCATTTTTGATAATTTAAACCAATAAAAGTATTTTATAATAAGTGAAAGCATGTTTAAAAAGGTTAAAGATGTAATTTACACCTTATTATTTCACATAAAGTCTAAACAAGTCTACCATTATCTTTGATGCCACTTTATACTATAATGTTACTAAAATAATACTCATTGTAATTTAATAGTACTAAAATAGTAATTGTAATAGAGATAATAATTAGAGTTTATTTAGACATTTTATAAAATGTTACAATCAAATTTACATTTTTAGTAAGTGTTTAAAGAAATTGTTTTTATAATCACTTAAGAGCTTAATAGGTCTAAATTATATAAAAGTGCGTAATTTATGATTTATATAATAAAAATTGCTAAAAAATTAATTCAGTTATGATTTAAGAATTTACTACTACCATTTTAAAAATATTAAAATATATCACAATATTATAAATAACGGTAGGTATTAACAGACTTTTAAAAAAATTAGAAGATAATTCGTACCTTATACTTCAAACTATTAGGGTACGAATTATAATATTATAACACAATATTATAATTCATACTCTAATAATTTTTAGACAAATAAAAAAGTCTCATTAAAGGGGAGGCGATTATTATTATGATTATAAGATATGGTTCTATTTGACAAATAGCGGATTGCATTAGTTTTTAGCTAATTCTATTAACGATTAGTTGATAGTTGATTATATCAGCTAATTTGATCAGCGGATAACATCAGTTGTTTATTAAAGATGTTTCGTAAAATTAATTATTTAATATTAGTTGTTAATGTGTAAAATGATTTATGAGGGTATGATTTAAAAAAATTATAAGGGCATGAATATTATATTTCTTAGTATTTTGTTGAATATTCTTATAAGAATTTAGATATTTAATTTACAAAAATTAAGTTTA
>JANZXP010000196.1:49911624-49944676 GCA_027576715.1 Erythroxylum flavicans | reverse complement strand
GAAATAATGGAATCATGGCGGTCATAAGTCATCTAACAACATGATTCCTTCTATGTATCACACAATCACCTCAACTCAAAATAACTGTAATTGAGAAACATTATAATTCTCAACTTTAATGTTTCTCAAAACATAATTTGTCGTAACAATAAAACAATGCGTGTACACAACATAATGTGACAACTAACAAATAGCAAAAACATAGCATTGATTGAATTCATAGGTGTCAAAACAATAATAGCAAATATCCAAACATATGTACATATATAACATGATCTCATGCTAACAAAGACTTATCTATAATGCCCATCCTTTTAACATGGCCAATAAAGGCGGTGATCCTTTAGTTAACAGATCTGCTACTATTAGATCAGTTCTAATATGCTCAATTCACACATTATGTTTTTGTATTTCTTCTTTGACTGACAAGTATTTCAAATCCATGTATTTAGCACCCTTAAAATACTTATCATTTTTAAAGAAGAAGACAGCTGCAAAATTATCATAATAAATTTTTAGCAGTCTAACTATACTGTCCACAATACTTAGCCCAAAGACAAAGTTCTACAACCACAATGCTTGAATAGTGGCCTTAAAGCATGCCACAAATTCGTCGTCTATAATGAAAGTAGCAATGACATACTACTTTCCATTCTTCCAAGGAATTGCCCCTCCTACTAGTTGGAATAGATGACCAAAGGTAGATTTCCTTGAGCCTGCATAACCAGTATAGTCTTAATCTGAATAATCGATCACTTCTAAATGATTAGATTTCCTATATGTGAGCATGTAATCCTTAGTGCGTTGTAAATACCTAAAAACTTTCTTTGCATCTTTCCATTGGTCCAATCCGGGATTACTTTGATATCAGCCTAATATTCCAACAGCAAAATAATATCCAGTCGAGTACAAGTCTGAATATACATCAAACTCCTAACTACAGATGCATAAGGAATATATTTCATTTCCTTTGGTTTCAAATCATAATTGGGACATTGCATTTCACTGAATTTATCCCCTTTCTGAATTGAAACTACCCCTGCTGAGTATTTTTCCATCCTAAATCTCTGTAATACTTTACTGATATATCCTTTTTGAGATAACCCTAGAAATCTTTGTGTCCTGTCACGAAATATTTCCATTACAATACATAAGATGCCCCACCCATACTTTTATTTCAAAATTATTATAGAGAAATTTATGTACATCATGTAACAAGCTCAAATCATTAACAGCTAAAAGAATATCGTCAACATATAGTACCAAAATAATGAACTTGCTCCCACTGACCTTTACATAGGTACACCTATCAATAGTATTATCTACAAAACCGTAAGAAATAATGGTATCGTTGAACTTAAGATACTACTGTTGAGAAGCTTGTTTCAAACCATATATTGACTTCTTTAATTTACACACCATATTTTCCTTTTTTGCTGTCACAAAACCTTCTGGTTGGTCCATATAAACTTCTTCTCCTAAGTCAACATTCAAAAAAGCGATCTTTACATCCATTTGGTGAAGCTCTAAATCATAATGAGCTACTGATGTCATAACAATTCTTAAAGAGTCCTTTGAAACTGGAGATAAGGTCTCTTTAAAGTCAATGTCATCCTTTTGAGTATAACCTTTAGCTACAAGTCTGGCTCTGTACCTTTCAATAATACCTTTTAAGTCCCTCTTAGTTTTAAAGACGCATTTACAGCCCACTTGCTTTGAGCCTTCAAGTAACTCAACTAATTCTCATACTTGATTATCATCCATAGATTTTAATTCCTCTTTTATATCATTGATCCACTTTTCAAAATTATTACATTTCATGGCTTCTTCAAGTGAGACTGAATCCTTATCAATGCTCAAGTCACACTCATGCTCAAGTAAATACACCACATAATCACTTGATATAGTTGATCTTTTTTCCCTTATAAACATTTGCAATACCATTTCTTGTGATATCATTTGATCATTTATGACTTGCACATTATTTACTGGTTCATTATTGACATTCACTTCTTGTGGGTCTAGAATACTAACTTGTTGTTTTGATATGTTGTGTGACTGTGATACAACAAGAGGAACAACAACTTGAGAAGAGACATTAGGTGAAAGAATTTTCACCTGAATCTCTTGAATATCCACCTTTCGTGGTTCCCCACTCCTACTGATTTGTTCATTTTCAATGAACCTAGCATTACTAGACTCAACTATTCTTGTACCATAGTTAGGATAATAAAATATGTACCCTTTGGACTTTTCTGGATAACCGATGAAGTAACCACTAATGATTCTTACATCAAGTTTCCTTTCATGAGGATTATAAATCTTTATTTCGACTGGGCAACCCCAAACATGCAGGTGCCTCAAGCTAGCTTTTCTACCTGTCCACAATTCATAAGGTGTCACAGAAATCACTTTACTAGGAACTCTATTAAGTAGATATGTAGTTGTCTTTAATGCAGCATATATCCATAAAGATAAAGGTATATTCGTGTAACTTAACATACTCTTAACCATATGCATAAGAGTACAATTTCACCTTGCGGCTACACCATTATGTTGTGGTGTACCGGGCATTATATACTATGCACAAATGCCCCGACTTTAAAGAAATTTTACAAGTAGACCTGGACATTGTCCATTCTCATCATATTTACCACCTTTACCAAACCTTACGACTTTCACTTTTCTATCTAACTGCCTTTCTACCTCATTAATGAACACCTTAAGAATGTCCACTGATTGAGACGTTTCATGCAGTAAATAGAGATAACAATAACGTGAATAGTCATTAATAAAGGTGATAAAATACTTTTCATCGCTCCAAGATGGGACATGAAATGAACCACATATATCAGTGTGTATTAATTCAAGTAACTCGATACTTCTTATGGCTAAATTTTTAGATACGTGTTTGATTTGCTTGTCTTTAATACAATCCACATACACATCCCAATCAGTAAAATCCAGTTGAGGTAAGATTTTACTTGTCACTATCCTCATCACCCTTTCTTTAGATATATGGCTTAACCTTTGATGCCACAAGTAAGCAGAGTGTTCATTATGTGCACTACGTTTATTACCAATATTATGTTTAACATGAAACAGGGATTTAGAATAAGTAACATCAAGGTTGAAATGATATAAATCATCTATTAATATGCCAAAACCATATAGTATTGTCGATTGTACAAAGAAAAAACACCATTTCCAACATTGAAATTAAAACCTACCTGATCTAACTTACTAACAAAAACTAAATTTGTAGCACATTCAGGAACATAAAGACACTTTTCAAAATCTAGACTACAACCAGTGTCTAAGATCAATCTGTATGTTCCTATTCCTTCCATTCGTGCCCTCATTCAGTTACCCATATACAGGAACTCTTCAATTCCATTTATGGTTTGGATCGAAAAGAATCCCTGCATAATATGTTACACATGAGTAGTTACACCTGAATCTAACTACCAGGAATTATTAGGCACCTTAATAAGATTTGATTCAAAACATACTAAAACATAGTACTTACCTTTCTTTTCGAACCAAGTCTTTCTCTTAAGGCAATCTTTCTTAAGGTGACCAGCTTTCTTGCAGAAGAAACAACATTGCCTTTTATGAATTTGGCCCTCGTTAACCTTTATTGGGCCTTTTTCGTTCTTGTTGCTTTTCTTTCTTGGCTTTCCTTTTCGGCTGCTAGCTTCTTTATGTACTCTGAAGTGAACAGAGTGTTCTTTCATTTTCTTTAATCTCCCTTCTTCCTGCACCAACATGGCCTTGATTTCTTGAAAGTTCCATTTTTCCTTTAGAGTGTTGTATTTCACTTGAAACTGGCCAAATTCAGGAGCAAGTGAGTTAATGATGAACTGTACTAAGAAGGATTCACTCACATCCATGCCCATTGATTTTAGCTTTGTAACCAAATTTGACAGGTTTATTACATGATTATGGATAAGTTGTGACCAGTCAAACTTTTTGATTGTTAATTCGCTTATCAAGCTTCCTACAATAGACTTATCAGTTATGTCTGATTGTGAGTACTTTTTGATTTTCATCATGACTCCCTTACATTGTCCGTATGAGGCATTGATAGCTTAACATTTTCAACCATTGTAAATTGCATCAAGTTTAAACTCAACCTATTAGACTTTTCCTAAGCCTCAAAATATGTCCTTTCAGCTTGGGTACTGGTCTCAGTAATGGTTACAGGCTTCCCTGCAACTAATGCCAAGTCCTTATCTATAATACCTAATTGAAATTGGATTTTCTCAGACCAATCGACATAGTTTAACCCATTGAACTTGATCAGACCGTTATCCATAGCTAAAAAATTACTAGAAACTGCAAACGTAAAAACAAACTCACACATTAATACCTTTAGTACAATTAATAGATTCAGACAATAATAAACTTTAATATATATATTTCAATTCACCTTTGGGTGATACTTAAATACATATCCTTAATCCATAATGATGCTAACAACATATATATACACACTTTCATAGACAGCTAATCATACTCAAGCTAGTATGCATGTTGTCTTTGGATATATAAACATATTCACCAAGTAGGTCGATAAGTCTCTTAAATGTTATTAATTATAAGCAATGATCTACTTTTGGGTGATCTCCTAGCATTATAATTAACAATCTCAATTGTTTAGTTTATCTATTATGTCATTTATTAGCATCATATAACACGAACAATAAAAAGAACGGATAATTAAATGTTTAAATTTCTTTTCAAGCAAGGTCACTTTGGTGACTAACAAGCTTTCTATACAGTAAACATTTAATTAGTAAGTATACGTAAATTTTGAAATTCAATTGTAATGTTGAAAGATGATGTTGTAAAGTCCAAAATTATACCAGAGACTAAAACGTAACTGACTCTATACGTTAACAACCATATTCAGCCTTTTGACATGTCAACAAAAAAGTCACGATTTTCATACATTTTAACCCATAAACATTATGCTTTACAACAACACAACCAAAAGTCTCTTTACGGTGAGCCCCATAAAACCTTGTCTTTTAACTCTTTTGTTTTTCAGAAACAAAAAAAAACGTTTTTCAAATCTCACACAAATGCAGTAAATAATTAATATAACACAAATCCAATGTCTTAATGGTGATCCCACAAAAACCTTCACTTTTCTTTCACTTTTCGTTTTTTAGAATTTGCGGTAAACAAGTAATGCAAACAAAAAACAAAACTTTGATCATGAGTCCCACTAAAACTTTTATTTAAACCTTTATTTTACAGATTCAGACAGAGTCTTCCCTCCAACTTTTATTCTTTTAAAAGTTAACAAGTCAAACCATACTTAATGCATCTACGTACTTAACACCAATCCTTTTGCTTTTTCATAATTCATTCAAAGACAGTAAACAATTAATGCAACGTAAATTTACAATGGTAGGCCCCAAAAACATCAAAACGTGGTTTATCATAGTCTTTAGAATTGGTTTATGTCGATATTAGAAAACCCAATTTAGTGGGATTAGAACATCTGTTTTGGTTAACCAGTTCCTACCCTATTTTATTAAATCTCATCCATACATTTATATGAGATCTACACAAATATGTGGACTAAATTAAGTAGCTCAGGGTTGGAACAGACTGATAGGAATAGGGTGCTCCAACCCCGATTTAATAGTTATCCCATCTCAATTTAAAACAAACAAGCAAACAGATATGTGAAAGACAGTAATATCGTCGCAATCTCTGACTTTTATTATAAAGGATCGTTCAATCGATGAAATCAAATCCAGAAACCAAGAAATAAGATAGCCTTAATCGAGATATTACAACAGAAACAATAAACAATCTTCTATAATTTTAAAGCACTATTAATCGCTACTGATAATTTTAGGGTTAATTATAATGCAAATTAAAGTATCATATTCTGCTATGATACCACATGTGAGATTTAATATTCTTTAACATTCTAAGCAATATTTTAAGCATAGAATTCACCCATGAACATCTATGACATGATTAATTCAACAATTTTAAGCTCTAAAATTAGCGTAATAAAGAAAAGAGAAAAATACTAACCTTGATCCATACTCGTTTAATCTCTTCTTGTTAGCAAATTCCTTCTTTTTGTAAAAACTTTATCCATTCTCGCCTTATTCCTTTCTTCGTTATTTTAATTGGTGCAAAAACGTATGTATTTTGATATCTATAAAAGTTTCTTCAACTTTAAGGGAGAGGGAAGAGTTTCTTTATTTTATAACCCTCGTGGCTCTAATTTCCTTTAACAAGTCCAATAATCATTATTTTGAACTCATTTTATATTAGAATCAAATAAAATAATATGGGTCACACTTATGATTATTAAATTAATATAACAAAAACAATTAGAAATTATTTATACTTATACATTATTTGACCATGTAAACTTATTTCTTATTCGATATAATTTATAAAAGATCAGACAGAAAATAACATGTATTTAAAGTTTATGTCAAAACAATTAGAAAATATTTAGAAAGAATCTGGGATTAACAAGCTCCAGATCATCATATTACAAAGAAAAATACAATCAAATTAATTAGCAACCAGAAGAAGCTATCAATCACATAGTCAAAGGTCCAAAAGACTTGACAATGTCAATACAAAGCATGAAATAATTGGCATGTGCTCTGCTTGCTAATTTGGTGTCAAAACCTCTGTGGTTATTTGGGAAATTATGTATTATAAGAAAATAAACCTCCTTTAGATTCTATATTTAGAATAGAATGGATAGGTGTCCAGGTGGTATCTAGCAGGGAGGACAATGAATTGTTTGAGCTTGATTAAGAGGTCGGCTGAATTTGAATTGAAGCAAGTTATTATAGAATAACATTATTTTGGTGTGATTTATAAAACTACGTAATTTTAAGTATGATAAAGGGGTTTTTGTACAAAAATACAAAAAAGGTGTCCTTCAAATTCTTAACAACTGGTATTTTAATAATGGTTGGTAAATGTTTTAATGGCGTATTGTGTCGGTTGTTATTGCAAGTTAATGGATGACTGTCACAGCTATCACCTAGTAAATTATTGTGAGATGCTGTTTAGCGATTCCCACCGGCAACGTACGATTACGAACATCGCCAACCTAGACTATCAACTACCCAGTGATGCTACAAGTTGGGTACGCCATTCCCGTACCCTCTATAGGCTCATCACGGGCCGTCGTGTGTAGAACTTTTTCTCCACCACCTCCACCCACCGACGGCCTTCGAAATTATTAATGTTTTATTGGTATAAATAACATAATAATACAAAGATTGATATTTAAGGATGATTATGTGCTATATTTTTAGATGATTTTTGAATATCAAACAAGTTGATTGTACTTTAAATATACAATTATCAATATATTTATATAAGAGATTCAAAATATAATATTAATATGACAAAATATTTAAGGTTTAAATAGTTCAATCGATATTATGTTATCATAAAATCGGTTAAAGATTGAATATAATTGAAGAATATGAAATTTTTTTGAAAAAGACTGTTTTTAATTTAAAGTTTAATTAAAAAGAGAAACTGCTAAGATAAAAATAATCAGTTTATTTTAGTTTATAAAAATTGATTAGTTAAAAAAATCTAACAATTAATTAATAAATTGATTGATTTTTTATAACAATAATTATTAAAATAAATTGAACCAAAAATTTGACGAATTCAAAAATTGTACTATTAAGATGACTCACCAATCAAATCAATTTAGCTTTTTAATCATATATTAGAACTATTGTGGTTCCGAAGATATAAAGGATAAATATGTGTAGTTGGATTTTCATTTTGAGGTGTTCTAATATTCAAATTTATATTTTAGACATAATATGACTATTTTGTAAACTCGTTTTAAAAATTATTTAGCTTATTGATACACACTAGCCAAAATGCATATATATTGTCAAAACCTATTTATATATTTACCTAAATACATAAATAATACATATTTACTTATCACTTATGTTACGACATTCTTAATTTATGTTTAGTTGGGAGTTTATTAACAGGGTGTTTGGAATATAATGAATTCATTAATTTTATGTAATTGAATTCAATTCATGTGTTTGAAATGCTAAAAAAGAGATGACTTGAATTTATCCACGTAATTGAATTTCATTTTTTTATGAATTCAATTCGCATCTTAAATGGTGCGATTTGGTGTGTGAACTGAAAAGTCAATTCTTTTCAAAATATTAAAAATTATTTTTCTAAATATACACATCATAAATATACAAATTACTACAAAACACAAACATTTTGATTACATACTATTTTTAATTAAGGATAAAAAGTCACATGAAGTAGTTAAATTTATTTTTATTGTGTTCTAAACAATATTATTGAATTCAATTCTAATATTAATAGATTTATTCTGAACAGTGTAAATCGAATTTAATTCAATCCCACATCGTTTGAGATGAGGATTTATAATATAGGGTTTATAATATAATGGAATAGAATTTAGGGGGTTTAGGGGGGAATGTAAAACAATAAACAACTTTATACTATATTATATTATAAATCGTTCATTTAAATAACATTTTACTTATTACATTATGAACTCTTCTATCCCTAAAAAACAACAATTTTCTAATATTACATTAATTTATACTTTATTATATAAAAAACTTTACGTCCAGCTAAATATATCCTTAAGGTCTCTCTCTTGTAAGGAAATACATTGAATAGTTTAGGGGTGGTAATCCCCAACCTTGATATTAGTCTAAAACTTTAAGGTAAGATTTGATTTCGACCTGAAATCTAATCGAGTTTAAGGCTCCTTTAATCTTGCTACAAATTCGAATATGGTCAAATTTGACTGAGTTTTGATTAAATATTTTTAAATTTTACAAAATTAAAATAATAATATTTTTATTAAAATTATTAAAATTTAAATTCAATCAATATGATAATTTGAATTTTAGTTTAATTTAAAAATAAAAATTTAAATTCAGGCAGGCCATGTCATTCCAACTAATCATCCATCACTCATGCCTATGACGGGGTCAACAATATTTAAGATTCGGTCAAATTTATTGGCATTTAATGCAACTTTTAACCTAAACAAGCAGAGAAATTAATAAAAGAGAAAACTTCATCGCAGCTTCGTTCAACGCTTGCTTGTATATAATAATATTAATGACACAGTCTTATCACCAATCAGAGAATCATCGTTTACTTACTCTTAATGCACATGGGCCCAATTCAAATGCATAATTTTATTTCTTCTCTTCCGCTTCCAATGCATTATTTTCTCGAGAAAGTTAAATCAGAAGTAAGAACAACAGGAAAAGAAAAATAACCGCAAAATCCAATGTCTACAGTTAAAACCACTTTCGTCTCAAACTAGGTAGAAACAGAACAAGAACTTGAAAACATAACTTCTTCGGATTCTACTACCTTAAAAGGATTTGCATTTTCCCCCATATAATCGATAGATGTTCATTCAGCTTTTAGTACTCTTCACGATCTCCAATGTCGCAATATAATTACATAATTTTAGCTTCCTTGGTTTTCAGAAAAAAAAAAGGAAAATTTTCAGATTTTATTACTTGCCAAGGTCTTGTTTTGAATCAGCGAGTTCTTGCAATGAGCAATTGCACCCTGAATAGCGCTCTGCAACTCCTGCAGTGACGATGTGTCTCCGTAATAATATGCTCCTCCATTAACCCTACTTGTCGTTCCTGAACCCATTACCGAAAGCACGCCGGAGTGGCTTGGCGATGACCGCATCGATGATGGACAGCTCGAGACACAGCTTCTCCTTTTTGGGTACCTTAGATTTCCCGAGAAAGAGTGAGAGATCGATGAAAATCCTCCATTGTTTACTTTTCTTGAGATGTTCTTGCTACGACCGTCCATGTCCTTCGTAGATCTCTCTGGTTTTATTGAGAAAGATGAACAACCTCTTGATGGCATTGAGATTGCTTGTACGACTCCCATCTTCTGTGGCTGTTGTTTCTGTGATAGTTTCTCGTACAATGGCTTCACTTTCTTCAGATACTTCCTTATAACCTCTTTCGCAGTGGAGCTCATTCTCTTGACCGGAGAATTACCTGACACGTTCTCGTTTCCCTGATTCTTACTCGTCTCTTTCTTGAACACAGAGGAGAATCTCGATAAAGAAAAGTACTTGCTGCTCTTCTTGATCTGGGAACTGATGTGAAGATGGGTTTGACTGTGAGTGTTGTAGTTACTGAGCCGCTTGAACTCATCGTCTTCAGCGACCGAACTTGGTCTCGACGAATCACACTCACGGAGCAGAACAAGATCACTAGTAAACGACGAGGATGATTCAGTGCTTCCGGTGGAGTCACGAGAGGCTGTGGTGGTGGTGTCAGAGGAAGAGGAAATGCTTGAAGAAGCTAAGGTTAAGGTACGTACCATGGAGATACGAGGTGACAGGTGGAGAGGCAAGAGCTGGCCTTTGTAGAAAAGGTCGTCAGCTGGGCAAAGATTAATGGAGGATTTGCGAGGAGAGAGTGACATTGTGAACTCGAAATCAGAGGAAGAGGAAGAGGAAGAGAAAGAGTGAGATGGTGATGATGGTAGAGTTTGTGAAGTTCTCATGTATTTCTCTCCTCTTCCCCATCTTATCACCAACACCGATTGGTTCACAGAGAAGGAAGAGTTGGTATGTGAATGGTTCTTATAAGGACGAGTAGATTGAAGTGTACGAGAGTGTGAAGTGCTTGTGTTGTGGTCCATGGAGGGACTTTGCATATTTACATGTGTAAAAATGGTGAGGTGGGCTCACATGGGGACTTGGCTACGTCTCTTTCTATGTGTTGTTCGCTCTTCCTATGCGCGAACATAAATGTCGTGATTGCATGCAAAATATGGCATCACAT
Source organism: Erythroxylum flavicans (assembly GCA_027576715.1). Taxonomy (NCBI): domain Eukaryota; kingdom Viridiplantae; phylum Streptophyta; class Magnoliopsida; order Malpighiales; family Erythroxylaceae; genus Erythroxylum; species Erythroxylum flavicans. Next base: position 49,933,808 of record JANZXP010000196.1, on the reverse strand, counting down.
GCCTTCGCCGTGAAAGGTGGGGTTAGATCATGGGTTGCAATTCAAGAATGGTGTTTTTTTTCTCTTTTTCTTTTTCTAGTCAGTCGAGTACGTGTTGAGAGTAGGGCGTGGCATGCGTTAGGTTCTAGGTTCAATTTCATGCCGTGTTGTTACAATCCTCGTAAAAGTTTGGGGCAGTCAAGAATTTTATCCGTTGGGGCGATGCTCGTTAAACCTTTTTGATGAAGGTGTTACTTGTTCAGCTCCTAATTGCCAGGTCGTTCTTGATATTTTATAGGTACTGGGTAAAGTAAATTTTTTTTATTTTTACCTATTTTTGGGTTCTCACGAAGAATAAAAATAAACAAAATATAAACCTTATTATTCTTTGTTAAGTTAAAAGTAAGTCCTATTTTATTTTATTTTATTTTTATGAGAATAAAAATAGATCTTATGTTATCATTTATAAAAATGAGTCTTAGGCAGGTACTCGGTCTGCCCATACTCAAGGTCGACCCTGCTCATTGCACGCGAGGTTTTGCCCATTGTGTTAGAAAAAGTTTTCCTCGTATTAAAAAAAAAGAGTTGCTGTTTTGATTAATGCTGGTTTTGATTAAGTCTTCTTGCTCTTGCGAGTTTTAAATTTTGCAATTATGAGTTATAGTCCGAGTAATTATGCAATTTTGAACGAGGTGAACAAAATTATAGATAGAGAAAAGTCATTATTTGATGATTTATTATTATTATTACAAATTATAAGATAAAATAAAGTATTTTATTTTTTAATAGGAATGACCGATCCAATTGAGTCCTTGTAAATAATGTGAAAGCCATTACCCTGACAAAAAAAGATTCGTGGGTTGCTTGTGATAGAACGGTGAATGAGTTGGTTCATAGACTTAAATTAAGGTGTTTTTAATGAGTCGAATTATAGGTTAAATTAAGCTCAAATTGCTACGAGATCCAACTTTTTAAAGTAAATTGTTTTGTTTAGAATAGTTAGATCTCGACCAGACCTGAGCTTAAGTAACTCTGAACTGAACTCAATTAAAAAATATTATGTTATGCTTTTAATTTTAAAAAATTCAGCGAGATCGACACTTATGTGTAGCTACAATATCAATTTTGAATTTAATATCTAAATAATTTTAGATAATTTAAATTTAATTTTAAGTAACTATTTAAATCTAAATAAACCCGTTCCATTCGAATTGAACACACCGAATTTACCATTTTCCCATAGTAACATATAATGCACAATGATGTTGCAACAAAGTGTAATAAGCCGCATTACGCTGACTCAATGCCACAGTTGTACAGTTCATTTCTATAATTATTTAACCGTTAAATACAAGTTGGTTTATAAATTGTAGCTTAGTTGTTTATTAAATAATAAGATCTGATAAGTCAATCGGAGTCTGGTCTGGAGGAATGAGCATAGGCAGGCAAGGGAAGTGACGTGGGTGAGAAGCGAGGAGACGAGAATTCAACGTTAAGTGCAATTTCCAAAACATGGTTAAGTGTTGCTACATGGTACGGACATGGAGTTGCGAGTTACAACAAGGTACTATATATTTATAATAGCTTTGCACAAGAAACGAGCCGGTGAAAGTAGGATCAGGGATGACAACAGCCCAAGGCTTGATCAGAAACTTGCCTGGTCCGAAGCAATTGAGTTTGAGTCCGAGTTCAAAGTGAGTCTGAGTTTGAGTCCAAGTCCAACCCAACGAAACTAAACCCGATTCATCTCCCGTACATAACTTGTCCAAGACGCGTACGAAGTACGAACAACCCAATTATATCTGATAAACAAAATTACAAAAGTGAAAAAAAAAAGAAAAGCAAAAACCTAACTGGTTATATCGAGGTAGAGTCAAACACTACCAGTTATCTTCGACAAAGCCTACATTTTGTGTGTTGTTGAGTTTGACCTCTCCTTTACGCTTTCTCTTTCTTTCATAATCTCATTCACAAGAAACCTGTAAAATTCAAAACCAAACACATCAGATATTACCACAAATTTCTGTTCTCTTCTCTCCACAATCTCCTTCACGGAGGTTCAGATCTATTTCTCCGGTAATCTCCTTTCCTTTGGGCGTCTTCTTTATTATTTCTTTTTTGAATTTTATTTCTAAACTAATGTGTTGAGTGTTTTAAATTTGCATGTTTAGTCAAAATTTCTTTTTTTTTTTGTGATCTTTTATGTAATCGGTAATAGGTATTTGTCTCGTTTTTGGATAATTGTGTGCGTTGCTTTTCTATATATATCTAAAGAGCATGCGTGATCTGAGTCTGAGTTAGTTTTCTGGATTTTTTGAGCAAGATTACGTCAAAGTTGAAGATCAATTGAGCTGATTTGCAAGCGTGTTGGTTTTACTTCTGATGAATTGGTTAATTACGAAGAAGGAAGGCTTTGGCTTTATATGGATTTTCGAGCCAACGCTTTGAATAATTTTTGGTTTTGATTTTAATCCCTCTTGCTGGGCTTTGAAGCCCTAATGACTTGGGTGATCTCAGAGTTGAGAACATAGTTTTGCTTAGAATCGTAAAATTGGAACAAAGATGGGTTTTATTTCCATCACTCACATGAATTTTGGACTATGAATTATATATTATATTAAATAGTTTTTAGCTTCATGGATAGAGATGGTATATGCCTGCTTAGTTATATCAAATCCACGATTAAATGTCTTGTTTACTTTTTGGCAGAAAGTATGTTCAATATGAGCTGGAAGACTTGTCTATATCTGCTGTCCAGTTTTTTATTTTCAACTTCTTTGTGTTGATTCATTTTTGGTCTAATTTTCTTGACGCTGATTTGTTGGATGGTGATTTGTCAGGAAAAATGTCTTTTCCACGGAATTATTATGTCCAAGGTGGCAATTTTCAGGATGATTGTTCGTCCTCTCTCAACAGAAAGAGCTTTAACAACAGGAACAGGAACATGAACATGAACATGAATCTGAATCTGAATAGGAATTACAACTACAATCATGACTGGAATCATACTAATGCTCATGAATTCTCAAGGAGGTCTAGGGACCACAATAACATTGATGCCAGTTATTTTAACCATCCAAATGGTGCACCCTCTTTGAAGAGAAGAAAATTTAGTTCTGGTGCTTGGGAAGACGGTGTGAGACACTATGTGCAGCCCAACTCATATCAAGATACTGCTCTATCAAGCTGCAGTAATTTAGCCCCTCCTATGAGATCTAATCCGGAGGCCTCTACGTCTAGCATTCATAAACGTGATCGTTCACAATTGGAAGATGATGAACCTGAATTTTTTTCAAGGGATGAAATTGAGAGATACTCACCGTCTAGAAAAGATGGAATTGATGCTCTACGTGAAGCACATCTGCGGTACTCGTACTGTGCGTTCATTCAGCATCTGGGAATGCGGCTAGACTTGTAAGTGTTCCTCCTGATTGTTTTTGTAAATCCTAGTCATCTACTCTGATCCTGTCAAGATAGTTTTACTGAGTCCAATTTTTGTTTTGATTATATATTTGTGATGAAATTTTAGAACATTTGTGTATCTGACGAGCTCTATTGATTCTTTCAGGCCTCAAACCACCATTGGAACTGCAATGGTTTTGTGCCACAGGTTTTTTGTTCGCCGATCACATGCTAATCATGACAGATTTGTAAGTTTCATATTCTTATGATGAAGTAGTTGTTGTGTTGCTTAGAAGCTTTTGGGGACGCTCTATGTTGATCAAGTGCGGGATCTCTTTACATAAATATTCCTGTATGTGGATAATTTATCTTTTTATTTTGCTGTTAGGATAACTATAATCTGTCTGGAAGAAGATTAGTTCTTAACTTTATTTACCCTTTGCCTATGAGATGGATGAAATTCTGTAAAAATCTGGTAAACACCTGATATTTGTCTTTTCATTGTCTTTTTCCTTTTTTGAAACTGAATGGCCCTTTGACAGACTATCTTACCCTCGATGATTATGTTTCAATCAATTTGCTTTAGTTTTTGATCTTGAGGGTCCTATGTGTAGTGCCCTTATTTATTCTTTGATTGTTTGTTGTTGCTATTTTTAGTTTTGAAATGGTCAGTCATTTCCATTCTATTAATGTATTTTTAGCCATATTCCTTTGAAGCAATTCTCAATTTCAGTTGTTTAACTGTTTCTTGCTTATGTTTGTGTTTTTTGTTGGTAGCTATGTTTTCTACGGCCCAAGTAGTCCATGTTGCAGACCTAATTTACACATTCCTTCTCACAATTATTATTTGATGATAAGCATTCTGCTCTCTCTTGCAGTTAATTGCCACTGCTGCTCTATTTCTTGCTGCGAAATCTGAGGAGACACCACGCCCTTTAAACAATGTGTTGAAAGCTTCTTGTGAAATTTTCCATAAGCAGGATATTGCTTTCTTGACATACCTACTCCCTTTTGTGAGTGTCACGTAGATTGACTTCTTTTACTATCTTATTCATAACAAAAGACAAAAATCAGAATAAAAATCGTATTGCTTCTGTTTGCTTTCCCTGATTGGCAGATATGAATAAAAGAGGAAAAAGGACATAATAATAACTTGTCAAATCACATGGTTTGAACGCCAGTTTTCTGGATATTGTACATCTTTGCTGCCTAATTTTTGTTTTGAAATGATTTTTACATTATGAGGTACTTTAAGTGTTGAACTTGAATCTTTTGATGCCTTGAACTAAACATCAGTGTGTACTTCCACTGACCAAAATTTTCTTAGAATTATGAGCAATCTTGAGTTTCTCCCTTGTTGACATGAAATGGTTTCTTTCAAACAGGATTGGCTTGAAAAGTATCGGGAGCGGGTCACTGATGCTGAGCATTTGATATTGACTACTCTAAATTTTGAACTCAATGTGCAGCATCCATATGCTTCCCTTACTTCGGTCCTTAATAAATTAGGACTTTCACAAAGTCTTTTGGTGAATCTGGCATTAAACCTGGTCAGTGAAGGGTAAGTATATAACTGTTAACTTTTTCTCATTGGATTTTACTACACTGTTACTCAGATAAACATTTAGTCAGTGGCTCATTGGATGGATTTTTATATTCTGATCTTTCTTTCGAGGAGAAATTCGGTTTATATTTTTATGCTGTGAGCTTGTCGATGTGTAGTCTCTGCAATTAGTTGAGGTAGAGACAAGACATCGTACTTTTAGGACTCGGAATTTCAGATAAGTTGGTCTGTCCCTGTCTGTAAATTTTGCGCTGTTAAGCTTTAAAGTCTCAAACTATTAGAAAAGAGGTCCTAGGTCGGCAAATGGAGGATCGAAGTTGGATCTGATCTTTAAACTGTTGGTTCAAAACTTTGTGCCACAAATTAGTCTCAGTATTTTCTTCTTTCGAGCAGCTACTCTGCATGGTTATTCTGGCTTGGAATATTGATTCTTTTGGCGTGGAATATAATTGCAGGGTCTATTACAAGATTAGCGTGCTGGCCTGTATGATAACTTATCTGGCGGATGTGATATGGTGTGCATGGAAAGTTTTTTTAACCTCTGAAGTTGAACTGCCGATATGTTATGCATCACATAACTATGATTGTACCCATCAACCTGGTTATTTGCTATAAAGAATAGTCTCACTACCTCCAGGATCATTTCTGAATCTAACATTTCCCCCACATTGTTTCGATCTTGGATGAGTCATTCACATTGTTTCACAAACTCAGATGTTTGTGATTCCTGGCTGCCTGTCTGGTTGCTGTTCGTTCACACCCATTTGGCAGAAGCCTACATACTTGGGAAAAGTTCAAATGCCTCTTAGGAGCATTCTAACTCGGAGGATAACCATTTTCTTGCAAAGGATCAGCACGGCAGTGCTATATAATTTTCTTATAGAGTGATCCTTTGAACTTGTTTTTACATGGGCTTTACATAGATACTGTTTTGGCAAAAACAATTTTGGCCAACCTAGCTTTTCACTTAACCTGTTTTTTTTCAAAATTTATTTCCTAAAGCCCTTTCCTTAAATGATGGCTTATCACTTATCTTACCCTTTTTAAAAGGACTTTGAGGCATTGGGCATTTTAAAGCTAAATCATAATAATTACTAGGAGCATCTGGACGATTGCTGGCTCCGGTTGTGCATTTTACTAACTTTTTTGATATTGGCAGGAGAAAGTCATTTGTACTTCTTATATTGTTAAAATTTGGCCAATTTTTCAGTATACATTGCTTTAGTAAAAAATCACAAAACATCTGTGGAATGCAAATCCATGTCCAATTTTTCTTGACTACTAACTACTACTACTACTGAACTAAGACCACTATTCTTAATATTATAGTTCTACTACTACTACTGCTACTATAACTCATAATGATAGTTTTTTTTACATATTTTGTTGAATATTGTTTTAACTAATTCGCCTGCTGTTACTGGCATGTGAAAGTACAGCTGGGCTTGCTTTATTTATAAGCTTACTTAACCTTTATCTTATTAAGTGAGCAGTGAAAATGCACACAACTATAAATTATTTTACAAGTCCTGGAATTCTTGTAATATGTAGTGTCCATACTTTTCCTTGTCATTACCTGGTTTTTGTGAAGCACGGTGCCTATTTCATCCTTTCCCTGCTTCCTAGCTTTTCAAGCTGTAGTTTCATTCCCTCATTTGAAGAAAAGGAAATGCAAGTAGCATTCTTAAGCCTGTCTGAGTATTTAGTTGTCTTGTAACTGGAATGTCTGTTTTACCCGAGGGTTTGTTGCCCTGCCATGTCAATCTGTACTTGGCTAGGGCTTACTTAACACCATCTCGTTATTAGTGTGTATCGGTTGTTTACGGATGATGCTGAGCTAATTGGGAGTTGAACAAAAGACAAACTTGGTTTTCTGTTTTACCTTCTTTTAGGAATGAAGAGAGGGAGAGAAAAGACTTTTGTGTTCTATGACAATTAAGTGCATTCTTGAGAAAAACTCAAAGATACCTTTTTTGTTTTTATTTGTTTCTTTCTATTTGGGGTGGAAGAATGCTGTGAGGGTGTGAAGGCTTGGTGATGACATCCTTATCATATATAAATACCTTTTTATTACATACCTTAATTTGTATCAGTTAATGTCTTATATTATTCCAGTTGTTTTACTCATAATTGTGGCTTTAGTTCCATGTTCCATCAAAAAGGTTTGCCAAAAGATGCAGATGTATGTAAGATATACTTTGATTTCCTTTTGCATATAAATGCTTAATATTTCTGCTTGTACACACTAAAAGATTTGGAATGGCAGTATTCTGTATAAGGGGATGTAATGCCTTCTAAGCATTAATGCATGTGTTTTCACAAGCTTCTTCAGATCAAGTTGTTGAGCGGAGAATGCAGATAGTTGCTTTTAGAAGTTCTATTCACCCCAATGTACATCTAGTTTCTGTTTGTCTCCCGTTGAGTTTTGTGAATTTAGAGTCTCTGCAGCAGAATTGGCCTTGCAAGTTGATGTATTGTTAGATGAGTGTAACATAAATGGTATATTTTGCTACTGTATCAACAATCCTGCCGAGATTCTTGCAAAATTTTCTTCCTGGATTGCTGCTGTTTGGTTGGTAAGAGAATGACTTGCTTTTCTTGTCTTTGGCTATTTAATGTCTTGTTTTATATTTTCATCTCATTTACTGTTGTCGCCGATGATGTTTCTATCGAAGTGCCCAATCTTTGCTAAGTTGCACAAAGGTTACCCATTTGTATAGTGTTTGCTGCACTCTGGTTGGTCGCTGTTTATTCATATCTACCTTGTACTGAATGGCCACGTAGATATGCCTTTTAAATTTGGTTTTCCATCTTCTTTTTCAGACTTCGCAGCTCACTTTGGCTTCAGTTTAAACCCCATCATATTGCAGCTGGTGCGGCTTACCTTGCTGCGAAGTTCCTAAATTTGGACCTTGCATCTTACCAGAATCTTTGGCAAGAATTTCAGGCAACGCCACTTATTCTTCAAGGTATCTTTTTCTAACTACTATCTAATTTTACATTATGATACCATTTTCATAATCTATACAGCTGATAGTAAGAACATGAAGTTGCCGAGTGGTGGTTGATGTATTTGATTATTTCTTGTAAGTTAAAAGTTAAGACCAAATTGATTCTTTTTTGAAACCAATGCTACTATTTCTAAAGCTTTCAGTATTAACCGGACTGATGGGACAGAGAAATTAATGGGGTAACAGCTGAAGCTTAAGTGAAAGTTTTGTGGTTTAAAAAAAGAGGGATACTATCTAGCTGTTGAAATCTGATATAGTTGACCCATGTGTTTCCATATATGCACACTATTTAGCTTTATGATTTGTGGGGAACTATTCTTTTGATTCAATGACTTATTCATATGGTTTTGTGATGCAGATGTGGCACAGCAGTTGATGGAGCTCTTCTTGTAAGATAACACAATTAGCATTAGTTGTTTCAGGCTTGATGATACGATTTAGTGTATGCACAACTCAAAGTGTGTTTATCAAAGGATAACACAGTAACGTGACATTGCCATGCAAGATAGGTGGAATGACCAGATATATTTGCATCAAATTGGGTGTAAAATTATAGGTAAATGGGTTTTTATCTCGACTTGAATATACCTTTGTGGAAAGTCAACCAAAAAGATTGACAAAGTTTCCTGAAGTGTCCACCACTTGCTCTTCTTTCTTGTTAACCTTACAAGATTTATAGCTTTCTGATTGAGATATATAGTGGACGGGACGAAAATTGCTATCACGGCTTGAATAAGAAACAGATTGAATGAAGGTGTAGTGGCATCCACAACTCTGACTAGGTATGAACAAAAGTCAAGTGTTCAAACCCGGTCAGCTTGATTTGAAGTTAATAATTGAACTCCGCCGGACTCAAGTTAATAAACTGAACCCCATTTGGGTTGGGGTTTATGCTAAGTTTCAAAAAGTTTTTAACTTAATGGGAAACAACCTTTTTCCTAGGTGTAAGCAGTAAAAGTAAGGCTGTATGGAACCTTTTTTAGCTTTAGGCATGAACGTGTCTAACGTTTCCATTTGCAATCTGCATCATCATCATCATTTTTTGTTGTAGCATCTGGGTCTGAACTGACTTGTCTCCAAATGCTCTTGCCACTGCTTTTAATGTACAATGAAAGTGAAGTTATTTTTTTCTTTTTTGGAAATCAAGGTGAAAATGAAATTTATAAATAAGGAACACAAATTGAAGATTGTACAGAATAGAAGAGGTCATTGATTTATATTGATTTGTGTAAATGAATTTTAAAGGGAAAATTGGTTGGTCCCTATCCAATCATTTATATACTATACTAGCCATACGTTTGTAGATTGTGTCAACTGACAAACGATATATTTTCACTTGTAGTAGTTTGCTTTTTATATTGTTGGTAATATTATTTGAGTATTTATATAAATTAACCAGGTTATCTAACAAATTTTCAAAGTTAATTTATAATTAATTGTCCTTTCTCCGCCACTTAAGAATAAGTGCGTATTATAGAATCTATCTAGATCTTACATGTTAGTGAGATTTTTACTGAGTTGTTTTTGTTGTTGTTGTTATACAAATTCACAAGAGTTAATAATCTAATTTATTAAAATCAAATTTCTCTAGACTTAAGAGTAGAAATTTTGGCTTTCTCTAAGTTGAAGACTATACAAATAAAGTTGTTTCAAGAGATAAAAGACTATATACGTAAGTAAATATAAAAATTATGAATTGTATAACACATTTTTCAAAGAACTATTTGTTTAACTTTTGGTTCATTTCGAATGTATCGTAATATATGTATTTTCTTATCTAAAACATAAGATTACCATTAACTATATCTAATTATCATTTATTAGAATTTTTAAATATAAATAATTATCATTTATTATAATTTTTAAATATAAAGTTAAGGAGATTACTCTATACTATGTTTCTTCTCATTAATTTAGGCATTAAAAATTAATAATCCTAAAGGAAATCATCATATAAAACGTAAAATTTTAATGAACCTTGGACGATGAAACTAATAAATTCTAAATCAATAATTAATAAAAACCGTAAGTAACTTCAACCAGTTAATGAGTAAAATTTAATTAATACTTATTGCATTAGTTAAATAATAACCAGAAAATAGATTAGTAAAAATATATTGAGATAAAAAATTCAAACTCAAAGTAGTAACTCACAATTTATTTAATTATAATAATTATGACTAGACTTGAGATGAAGTGGAAAAAGATAAATTTAACTATATATATGCCGGATTAAGGTAATAAGGTCATATAATTTATATTTGCTTTGATTAAGCCTGACAGTATTAGATCATTATAAGATTAAAGAATTTGAAAAATATTTAAAAAATTTATCGAGATTATTAAATAAAAATTAATAGGTTTATTTTAGCTTATATGATTGATTAATTTATAAAAACTGACCAATTAATTAATAAATTGATAAGTTTTTAATAAAAAATTATTAAACTAAATTGAATTAAAAAATTAAAATTGACTGTTAATTGAGTGCAAAATGCCAGATATAACACTGGTCCTACATTTTGGCTATTCACTTTACATTCTCTAATTATTAAATTATTAAAAGTTTTAATTATTAGTATTAAACCTTATCTTGAAAGAGAGGCTTTTAGATAAGTTTATCAAACCTTTTCACGTCATACGTAAGTAGCTATTTAAAAATATATTAATAAAACTAAATTATTATTATTTTTGGCTTATGTCATAATAAAGTAAATTTTCTTAATGTTATAATGCTAATAAAAGTATAAAAAATAATAAAAATATTCGATGCTTTAATTTATTTCAAATACAATCAATAATCAACTCTTATCAACATATACAGCCAACAACATCAATAACAATATTATTAAGTGAGAATCCTACTAGAAGTTTATGGCATCGTCTTTATTTGCATTGTGCCTTTTTTTTTTTTGGTTGCCGATTTTGTGGTTTTTTATATACTCCTAGAAGGAAGATAGTCGGTGGATGTTCATGTTATGTGGTCATGAAGTGATAGCCTTTGCTTTGGTGGTGTTCAGGAATTTGGTAAGTTTTCTGTACTACTGATGCTGGATTTACGTTATCTGCCATAGTTTGAAAATGGTTTGATGTGTTTTCTTAGAGAAAAAACATTGCGTTTCATTTTTATGGACGTTTAGTTGTCTGTTTGCACAAGATGGGGTTACTTGAAAGCAACCGTAACGTGAAAGTAAGAAAATGGAAAGCACTTATGAATGGTGCATTGGATGATGTAACTTCTCCTCCTCACCTCCGGTCCTATGCACAGTGAAAGTTGTCAAAATTGTAAAAAGTATCTTTTGGTCATGTTAGGTGTTAGGTGTATTCCTTTCTTTTTGATCTCTTTTTCTATTTATGAAGAACGGGGAAAGGGTCGAGATGCATTGCTTTATTATCATTCCATGATGTGCAGATCCAGAAACAGTAAGGAATCTGATAGCTGTAAGAGACAAAGCTAATTTGTAAAGACTACTATTGTTCATTTGGGAACTCCAAGCTCTTGGGAGATTATTTTAAAGCTAGAACGTAATACTGCTTTGTTACAAAGAATCCAAAAATTGCTTTGCAAAACGAATTTCATAAGCATCTTTAATACCTAAGAGAACTGGAACTTCGAATTGTTTCATTTTTGATTTGTTCAAACAAAAGCATGATCATAAGGTGTTGTGACAGAGCCTACTTTCACCTTATGTCACGAAAGCTTTCCAGGGCAACACGATAAAGTGATAAATCCAGGCAAGACCATTCATAGTTTCATCATGCTCATATATGGAAATGAAATCACCATTAATATATTACGCCAAAAGAAAGGATTTCCATCTGTATCTCCTGCCATAAACGTGTGATTTTTTAGGTCTGATAAGACTGACAAATATTATCTCAAGGACATATTCTATCTTTTGGATATCTAGGGGTATACACTATACTGGCATCTGCTTCGACAGAATCCTGTTGCCACTTGTTCCTGAAGGCATATTGCTCCAGAGTTACTGCATCACTGCCCCACAGAAGTGACCAACTAAGATTTCAGGATGGCATCAAGTGTTGCAGCTCAGGCTCAGCGTCGCATTGAAGCGATTAAGGGTCACTTCATTACTGCCAGCAGTTCTTCATCTATGCTTTGTGGCAATCCGACTGCCGGCGAGTTTGTCTCTGGTGGTCCCCTACATACTTCCTATATATACCCTTCTTATTGTTGCATCTAGAAAATGGCTAGTCTCAGCTGAGTAAGAATATATATGTTTTGCTCGATTAAAAACAAATAGATTAAGGTGTTTTTTAATCTAAAATTCTGCTCTACTGCCCCTTTTCCTCTCTACCTGTCTTTCTTTTGATTGGAAGCTCCATCGACGCCTAGAGGTACTTGGGAAAACATCATGACTTTGTGAATTACAATATAGTAAGGTTCCATTGAAAGATGATACTGAACATGCAACGTTTTTCTGGAAAGAAGGCAAGAGAAATCCTGATATCAAGGGAAAAATACGTTGATTGAGAAGATTATGATGGAAATAGTTTCCTTTTTTCAGTTGGAGTCATGAAACAATTAGTTGTTATGGAGTGCGTGTGAATACTTTGTTTCAGAATTCATAAATTACAAGTAAGACAATCGTAAGTTCTATCCTTAGGCACTCAGAGCAGGCCTCATTAATTGCGTGCTTGCTTTGGGTCATACTTTATTTAGATAGTTAGTCCTGACTTGCATCCCCTGCAGAGCAGGGATATAGCGTTGTGCTTCCAGAGAAATTGGAGACAGGAAAATGGAATGTATATAGGTAGGCATTTGCCCATATTGTTGACCTTTCCATGTATTGCTCCTACACCGTTGTTAAATTTGATCCGCTGTTCTTAAAATAATTGATTCCTTTTTCTGTTCATTGAAGGTCTACTCGTTCTCCTTTGAAGCTAGTGAGTAGAATTCTGGTTCACCCTGAGATTGGTACATTGCACGATATGTTTGTGTAAGAAATGAACAACGCTGCTTATTTTATTTAGCCTCCTGAAGTTCTGCCCCAACTATCTCTGCCATATGTATATCATTTAGTGCTCTTTTCAAACTTTAGAAGCTGAACATAACTATGATTACAGGCGTTCAGTTGATACTTTCGGAGACTACAAATATCTGGGCACACGAACTCAAGATGATGGAACTATTGGAGAGTAAGTTCCCTTTAAGCTAAGTGAATCTCTGAATACGTTATTGGGGGTTGAATTATCAGCATACAAGCATTAATCACAGTTACAAGTGGATAACTTACGGAGAAGCAGGAAGTGCACGGGTAGCAATTGGTTCTGGCCTCAGGTCTTATGGAATAACGAAGGTGAGTTACGTGAAGGACACTATATACTCAAATGTTAACTTTATTTAAACTTGTTAGTGTTGTTTCAGTCTGTTTCTCCATAACATCTGTTTTTTATTGTCTTGTTTATTACAGGGAGCTTGTGTTGGTTTATATTTTGTCAACAGACCAGAGTGGGTCATCGTTGATCACGCTTGCTCTGCATACTCTTACATATCAGTTCCCCTATATGACACCCTTGGTTTGTAAACAATCAACAAGACATCTGTTAGAATCCCTGCCTTTGTTTTTATGTCAAAATCTATTACTATTTTCTCTGCAGGTCCAGATGCGGTGAAATACATTGTGAATCATGCTGAAATTCAGGCTATATTTTGTGTGCCACAAACTTTGAATTCAGTGAGTTGAAATTGTTATACTTCTCATTCAGCCTGTCGGATAAAGATTTACCAACTATTTCTGAATGTTATGCCTAAGTTACTGATGGATTGTATCATTTCTTGCTTGTAGTTTCTAATTTACTAGCTGAGAAAACTTTTAACAGATAAAGAATTTCGATAATGTGGTGTCTACACATGTTCCAGATTTATAAGTTTGAAAGTCTTGGTTCACACAATAGGCTCCCTACATAATGAATTTGCATGTTTGTTCCTAAAGTGATGTCTCCATGGAAGCCTGCGAGGCAAATATCTGATTCAATTCAAAAATTGTAACTCAGATATAAAATTCTTTATGCATTCCCTTTTTATTTTATGCAGTATGCTGCACCTTTCAAGTTTATTTTATACAAAAAGATCAACCTTTCAAGTGTTTCTGACATGTACTGCTCTTCCAGTTCATCCTTTTATATTCTGAATTTGTTTCAAAATCACTAACTGTTTTCATTTTGGCATTTGCAGTTGCTGATTATTTTGTCTGAAATTGCATGTGTGCGCCTTATTGTGGTATGAAACCCACATAATCTTGTATTGAACGACGCCAAACTGGTTTGATTGTTACTTTCAGGGAGATCAAACCAAAAATGAAACATACTATTTGGTCATATATATCTTAATTTGCTAACCATATTAATCAGGTTGTTGGAGGGGTAGACGATCAATTGGTGTCTCATCCTTCATCAACTGGAGTTCAGATTACCACATATTCAAAATTACATAGTCAGGTAATAGCTGCTATGATTTGGTCGCATTGCTGTCAGCAATTCATAAACTCATGTTACTGTAGTTTGATTTGTCATTGGAAATTGACAATGTCATGTAACTTTAATCCTGTAGTGTGAACCAGACATTGTAGTTATCTTGTCATTTTCTCCAATTCTTTTCCACTTTTTAGAAAATTTGGGGCATTTCTTTGGAGCCAACAGTTTAAGATTTATAGAATAAATTTCACAAAATGTTGCTTTTCCAGAGTTTGGGCATGCCTGGCGGATGAACTTTTACTGGCTGGGATTTGTTAAATAGAATCCTTGATGGGATTGCAGTACAGGTAAAATCGTGGAGCTTAAAGTTAAGGCCAGTGCCTTTGAGTGGTGAAAGAGTATGGAAATTCAGGGAAAGATGGAGCGGCATAGTAAGGCCACTCTTGGCAAATAGCAGAAATTCCAAGTTCTCGTGAGCTTGTGGAAGTTTGAATTCTAAAACCTTTTAGAGGGAGCTAAACTTCCCACATCAATACTTTTATGCTGTGGACATTATATAAGGACCTGAGTTGATGTCATCTTTAGCATATCTTTTCAACCCATCAGAAAAAATCACATCTTTTATATGGTTGGAAGAAGGATTGCAGTATAGTTTTTCTGTTCCGTCAACTTCCTACATTTTCCTTCTTCTGATATTGGGTATAACTTTATGTTCAATTTTTTCATGCAAATCTGTTTCCTTATGTGAATGGCGCCTTCTTAGGGCAGCAGTAGTCTTCAGCCTTTCTGCCCACCAAAGCCTGAAGATATTGCTACTATCTGCTACACAAGTGGCACAACAGGGAAACCAAAAGTATATCCTTGCCTCTTCTTTGGAATATCTTTCTTTTGAAGTTCAGGGTTATTTCAGAAGATATTGACAGTTAGTAGCCATAAAACAAACTTTTTGAATTCTGCCTAGGGAGTTGTATTGACCCATGGAAACTTGATTGCAAATGTTGCTGGTGCCCTTCTTGCTGTGAATCTCAACGCTTCAGATGTGTGAGTATTACTAGATTTAACTTTGTTACATTGTGCTTTGGTTAACTGGATTTCAATCTCTTCATGTGGATTGCACTTCTTCACTGAAATTTTTTTGGCAGTTACTTCTCATATCTGCCTCTGGCACACATATTTGAACGGGCAAATCAGGTTGCACTTGTATACTTTGGAGTTTCTTTTGGATTTTATCAGGGGGTAAGCTAGAACATTTTCATATCATGAAGTTGTGATTAGTGATTGTCGTCGTTTGATACTGATTGAGATGACCTCATTACTGTGATGTTTAATAGATGCTACTTTGCTAATTATCTCATGAATTCTGTATGTCGCAATAAGAAGAATATGTAGGGGTATTAAACCCTGGAAGCTAAGCATGTATTCTAAAACGTCTTACCTATTCAGTATATTCTACCAGACCAAGTTACCCTCTATATACCGAATTCTACAAACTGTTAGGGTATCCAGCGCTATCTCTGATGTTGTATTTGAACTAGGAGAACAAAGTGGTCCTACATCTTGCCATATCTGTTGAATACATGATATTTTAAAGTTTTGAGAGCTATCAATCAGAGCTGTAAGCAGTATACTGTGGCTTTTGCGTGCAGGATGTTATGAAATTGTTGGATGACATAGTTGTTCTAAGACCAACCATATTCTGTGGTGTTCCTCGGGTGTTCAATAGGCTCTATACTGGGTGAAATTACTGTCCATTGTTGCTCAATTAATATAATTAGTTGCAACACTTTGTAGGCGGTAACTGAGCCACCTTTCTTGCTTTGCAGTATCAATAATGCTGTGAAGTCATCTGGTGCAATAAGGGAGAAGATATTTAATGCTGCATACAAGGCTAAGAAGCATGCATTATTAACTGGTAGGGCTATTATTGATGTGCCTCCATTATATCAGGGAAGTTTCTCTAAGTTTAAAGACTTTCAGCACCTAGATTGGGAAAATTATTTTCATTCTGCACTATGCTTGCAATATGAGCTTTAAGTAATGTTTATTAGGAGATCTAATTGAGTTCTAATTTCTAAATGGTAATTGGAAGTACACAAAGTAATAACATACTTCATTTCATATGTCTATGTCTCCAGATAAATTTGTCATGCTGCAATAGTTACACATTTCCTATATAATTTGGCTATGAACTCAACTGCAACCTAATTGTGCATGATGTTGGATCATCGTGAATTGTAAACTCAATGCTGACATTATAAAAAAGGGTAATGCCCATTTAGTAATTGTATCAACCTTGGATAATGAAGTTGCATAACAAGTGCTCAGAGTCTTGTTTTTATCTACTTCTATTGCTATTTGTCTGGGAATCCCATGGCTGCATTATTTGAAAATGAAAGATTTCTCCATTTTGGACCTCACTTCTAGATGCAGTTTGAATTAGACCTAGAACTATGGCCCCTTATCTTAAGTCTGAGAAGTTTTGAAGCATAGATCTTGTACCACTAAAGCAGATATGTCTGTTATGAGTTCACCCAAAGGTTTTGGGCCATTGATGTGTCAATTACTTCAAGTTTATTGTTCTTTATTCTTGCTGCAGGAAGGAAGCCATCTCCATTGTGGGAAAGATTGGTGTTCAATAAAATAAAAAATAGACTTGGAGGACGAATTCGTTACATGTTGTCAGGTGCTGCACCACTGTCTCCTGATGTCCTAGAGTTTTTGAAGATGTAAGTTGCTTTTGGCATATCAAGAACTTGTGAAACTGCAGTTTTTGGTATCTCCACGTCCATTGATGACTGCATTGATGCAGCTGCTTTGGTGCGATTGTAGTAGAAGGATACGGAATGACTGAGAGTTCTTGTGCCATAAGTGCAATGGATGAGACTGACAACCTAAGTGGCCATGTTGGTTCTCCGAATCCAGCTTGTGGTGCGTTTGATATAGCCTAAAGTCTTTCTTTCTGAAAATTCTTTGTTCTTGTGATTTTGAGAAACTATAATTTTCTTTCCTCAGAAATAAAGCTCTTAGATGTCCCGGAGATGAACTACACATCTGAAGATTTTCCCTACCCACGCGGTGAAATTTGCGTTAGGGGCCCCATTGTTTTCCAAGGATATTACAAAGATGAAGTGCAGACGTAACTTATCTTTCTTCATACTCCTTTTTGAGCTATTGACTTAACTTCTGTGCTGAGTGAATAAAATGATGCAGGGGAGAGGTCATAGATGAAGACGGATGGCTTCATACAGGTGATATAGGATCATGGTTACCTGGAGGTCGTCTAAAGATTATTGATAGGTGAACTTATAATAATTCTTTTTTCGGTGATGAACATTAACTTATACTTCCTGATGGTTACTGTATAATGAAGTTCCTTCACTCTTCTAATACTCTTCCTTGTTGGTGCAGAAAGAAGAATATTTTTAAGTTGGCTCAGGGAGAGTACATTGCCCCAGAGAAAATTGAGAATGTGTATCTGAAATCTCCATTTGTTACTCAGTCTTTTGTGTATGGTAGGCAGATAAAGTTTTTTGATGTGCCTTCCATCTCTCTTAGTTTCCTTCCTGCTCATCTCTTTGATCCTGTGTTATAGGGGATAGCCTGAACTCTTCTTTGGTAGCTGTTGTTGCTGTGGACCATGATGTGTTGAAAGGATGGGCGTTATCTAAAGAAATCAAGGTGGAATCTCATTTAGTAATTTCTGCTACTCAGGATAGCTTTCATAGTGTTCATCAACACATGTTTCTGATTCTCTGCACTTAGTGAGAAACTGATCGGTTCTGCACTATGGTTTATTGCTGTTTCATCGTCTAATGTAGAAAAGCTTTGTGTATTTCAAGTTAGAAACTCCGCAAATATGCACCTAATAATAATATTTTAGTACAGTACGAAAGTCTGGACCAACTGTGCAAAGATCCAAGAGCAAGGGCTGCTGTCCTCGCAGACATTGATGCTGTTGGGAAAGAAGCTCAGGTAATTACCTGTCATTGTGTCTTTACATATTCCAACTTCAGCACATATACATTGATAATGTGATCTTCTGTAGTTACGAGGTTTTGAGTTTGCAAAAGCTGTAACCTTGGTGCTAGAAGCATTCACAGTGGAAAATGGTCTTCTGACCCCAACATTCAAGGCAAGTGATTGGTCTCAGAATCCTTTTTAACAGGTAAAAGCTAGCTTGGTATCTTTATAAAGATGTTCATCTTTCTGCTTTCAGGTTAAAAGAGCTCAAGCAAAAGCATATTTTAGGGAAGCAATATCAAATATGTACTCAGAGATTGCCATGTCTGATCCTTCTAGTTCTACCCAGAGGGAATTGTCCAGTTGAGCAGATGACGAGAAAGAGTGAAGACCAAGAATTTCACGGCTTGACAATAACTCTTCTAGCACTTGTTGAAAAATGACACATATTTCATTCCTTAATTTGGTCATTTTGCCATATTCTTTAGTGTTTTTACTAAGTTTCACATCTTTTTTTTGTTTATTTTTATGTTTGTTTTTATTTTTGTTTTCTTAATAGATAACTCTTGTTGAAGTTATTCTATTTGTCCTGATTCTAAATAAAAATGGTGTGAACTCCGGTGCTTGAAAATTTGGTTGGAGAGTAGATATGATCTTATCCTATGCGGTAAAAATGACCCGTCCATTTAAAAGTTAGTGAGTTAAGTTTGATTTAACTAAATTTTTAAGTCAAGAGGATCGACTTGAATCTTAATATAATTTGAATGCCTTTATTAAAACAAAGTTATTTATTATATTTGTTCAAATAATATCATTTTGATCTATAATTTTAAAATTAAGATGATGTTGTTTTAAATATTTACATCAAAATGATATGATATTAGTTGCTCTAATTTTCCTACATATTACTATTACTATTCTTAATCATAACGAATGGACTAATTGGTAATTGAACTCTTTAAAGGGTCTTGAATTTTTAGAAATTAGGAATTTTAATCATGAACATTTTTTAATTTCTTAAAATTTAGGTTTATTAATGCAACTAATGGAGCTTATCATTAACCAATTTTGAGTAATTACCAAATGATTTATAAAATCAAGTAATTTTGGAAGAAAAAGTGATTTACGAGATTAAAACTTTTATTAAAAAATATGTAAACTTACAATATAATTTACAAATTTAATTAATATACATTCAAAAAATACTGATTATAAAAAAAATATTTCTGTTACATTTACGTAATTCTTAAACTTTTAAAATATTGAAAATCCGTACGAGAAATCTACATTTCTTAGACAAGTCTAAGGTACGGTAAATTTTCTATACTTTGGAATTTTGATCTCCTCAGCGTTACTTGCACGCCTGGACAAATCTTTCTTTAGTACCAAGTCAAAAGACTCAAAACCCATTTTCCACGTGCTTGATAAAAATTTCTATCCTTTTTGTTTCGTATTTAAACTTTTCCGTTTGATTTAATCTAATAATTTTTATTATTAAAATTAATTAATTAATTAATTAATAAGTTAATTTTTATAATTTAATAATTTTTTTATAAGTTAAAATAAATTATTTAAAATTTAAAATTTTCGATAAATAAAAATAATCTTTTTCAATCACATTTTAAATTTATTTAATTTTTAAATTTATTTATTTAATTTTTTATATAATTTTTAAAAAATGGTATGAGACGTGAATACGTGTCAAAATACGCTAAATGTGGTCGTACTGTATTTAGCGGACACAGCTAGAGTTGTTGAATGGGAGATGACACTAAAGCCACTTAGCTACTTAGCCACTTGACGAGCTAGTCGCCAAGTCGAGAGAGACGTTACGTGCCACCACCAAATATTACGCACGCTCCCTGGTTCTGAGTCAGAGGCATCATTTTATCTTAGGCAGTTGATTTGTGAAATTGATTATTTGTTTTATTATATGTTAACATCATGTGCTTGAGATTAAAGACTTTGAGTTTCATAGATACTAAAAAATAATAATATTTTAAAAACTTAAAAGTTGATTTGATAAGATAAGAAATTTAAAGTTCAAAAGATTAAATTTTTATCTATTGGTATTTGAAGTTTAATTTAAAAACTAAAAAAGAAATTTTAATTTATTTATTTTAGTTTATAAGAAATTAATAATTTATAAAAATTGACTAATTAATTAATAAGATGACATATTTTTAAGTTATTAAAGTAAATCAAAATAGAAAATTAAAAATCAAACTAAAAAATTGAAATATTAAAAAATTTTACGAATGAACCGTGATTAAAAAATACGGTAAAAAACACTATAATTTTAGAATTTTAGAATTAAAAATTTCTTTATAATTTTCACACTTTTATAATTTCTTATAAAAATAAATATAAAGTATATATAAATTAATAATAATTATTTATGCAAATAATTTATTTCAAAATTAATCCAAATTACTTAGCTTATAGCCCCACCAATGATTTCACTTTTTACACACAAAATTTTATTTAATACATATAACTATTATTTCTTATAATCGAAATTAACAAGTTAGATCATTATTTCTCATTAATTTATGTATGTTTCTATTAATTATGTGTATCATATAAAAGTGGATATAGTTGTTCCTTTGTGAACATATGATCACATATTTAAGTTATAAAAACAGTCTTTTTATAAAAATATACATATTTAAGTCATGAAAATAATCTTTGTAAAAGGGGGGTGTTTGGCAGATGACATTTAAGTTATATTTTAGCTGATTGAAGAGTATTAGCTGTTTGATTATATTAAACAGTTAGTATACTTGTTTGGTTAGAAACTGGTTGAATTAGCTGATTCAATCCGATCAGCGATTTTTTGAAAAGCTCCTCAAATTAACGTTTTAACCTATCAGCTAATAAAAATCTTTCTCAAAGACAATTATACCCTCAAACTCATTTCTCATCTTAAGCAACCGATAGCCCTTAAGTTTTTCACTTTAAAAAGAGAAAGTTATGATTCGTGTGTAGATCTTCCAAAATCTTTTCACGCCGACATCTCCAAACACCTAAAAATTATCGATTTGCAATTATTATTATTTTTAGAATTATTATTATTACTGTTATTATTATTATTATTATCATTATATATCTTATGTTTTTATTAGAGTTATTTAATAAAAATATTCAACTAAATAATATTTATGTTTTTAAAATTTTTTTAAAGTTATGTTCTCATTTATCATTTTACACATAAAGAACTAATACTAAACAGCTAATTTTATCAAACATTTCTAACAAATAGCTAATACAATCCACTGGTCAAATCAATTGATAAAATCAGCTGAATGTCAAACAAAGCCAAGAAATATTATGTACATTATGACCTTCTCCAAATTCTTACAAAGTGGAACCTTTTGGATTGATCAGGTTCAATTTTTTTATCATATAAAAGTCTAATTTCTGTAGTTTTACCTAAAAATTATTACACATATACCAACTATCATTTTCAGCGACGTTTAGTATACAAATTTATTATCATCCAAAAAAAGGCCATTAATCTTTTTAGTATTTACAATATTGTATATGTACGGTCCAATGAACTTGTTGCTCTACATTGTATATAATTTATAGCATTTGTCTTGTAGTTATAGATTGGTGAGAGTGGAGGCTTCCTCGATTCTCAACTTCTCGTGGCTCTAATTTTCTTAAGCTTTACATGTCCCACCCCACTCACTTTAGCTCTATTTTAATTAATTAGTTTAATTAATATTCTCTAAAACATTTATTTAAGCCAACTAAGCTGAAGTTGAAAGATAGTTGTCTAAGTTGGACACGTGTCCACTTTACAACAGACCTTATTTGACCATGAG
>JANZXP010000196.1:49898686-49911524 GCA_027576715.1 Erythroxylum flavicans | reverse complement strand
AACTAAGCTGAAGTTGAAAGATAGTTGTCTAAGTTGGACACGTGTCCACTTTACAACAGACCTTATTTGACCATGAGCAATCATAACCTGCGCTCGCCTCTATGTTGCGTGCATCGCTAGCTGTTTTGGTTTTAGACTTCAACTTTATACGGCAATCGCTACGCAAAATAACTGAGCGTGCAAAGTTCCGGGTTACAGCTTCGGTGCAGGAGATCAAAAAAAAGAAATTGACTGACTTGAGAGGAAGGAAGCGTAGAGAAAAGCGAGAATTAGTATTTTAGTTTGGATTGTGATCTGTGAAATTTGTCTGATCGGTCGCTAACCTTTCGATTCTCGAATGCTTGTCCGGCGTTAAATTCTCTTCCAATTCGCGATTTCTTCGCTGATTGGGTTTTAGGTTTAGAGTTTCGATTACAAGTGGGGAGGGAGGATCGATCGATAATGTTTTCGAATCATATACAAAATGGAATCGAGACGGCGAAGTTGGTGTGGTCTCGGATTCCGAATTCGGAGGACAGCGAGCTTGACGGAGTTGGGCTCTTGAGCACAAGTAACGGCAACGCCGTTGATAGCCTTGATTATGAAGTAATAGAGAATCATGCCTACCGGGAAGAACAGGTTTTTATTTTTCTTTTTCGAGTTTTAGTACGTTTTGTATTTTTTGCTCGTAAATCGAAGTTGTTTAGTGGTTTTTTGGGTGATCCATAGGCGCAAAGAGGGAAGCTGTATGTTGGATATTACGTCGCAGTTAAATGGTTCTTTGCTTTGCTTATTGGGATTGGTAAGCTTTTAAAAGCCAATTATGTTATGTTTATTGCCATTAATGAAGGGTTTTTAGCTTTTAATTCTTAGGTCTAAAGATTGAATCTTTTTTTTGAAGTGTTTAAATTTTGTTTTTTGATCGTTTCTCAGGTACTGGGTTAGCTGCAGTTTTTATTAATCTGTCCGTGGAGAACTTTGCCGGCTGGAAGTTTGAGCTGACGTTCAAAATTATACAGAAGTCATATTTTGCAGGATTTATATTATACGTACTCATTAACTTGGTTTTAGTCTTTTCATCTGTATATATCATCACCCAATTTGCCCCTGCAGCAGCAGGATCTGGCATTCCTGAAATTAAAGGTTACTTAAACGGTAAGCTGGATGTATGTGAAATGGTTTTTGTTTGTTTGGTGGGCTGTTTTGTGCCGGTCAAATTTATCCTAATTATGATTGATACATGCAGGAGTTGACATTCATGGTATTCTACTTTTTAGAACTTTAATTGGAAAGGTATTGTTGGCACCTTGTGCTTTAAGATTTTAATTTGATGGGATTTCTCCATGCATTCTTTTCTGAACGTGTAGCTTATATTTAATTCACAGATACTTGGAAGCATTGGTTCTGTGGGAGGTGGTCTAGCATTAGGCAAAGAAGGTCCTCTAGTTCATACCGGTGCTTGTATTGCTTCCCTGCTTGGACAAGTAAGAGATCATTATGTGGATTTTCCGTGTTGTTTAATATAAGATCTGAACATTCAGAATCTTTTTGGTGTTTGACTCTACAATTAACTTTTATTTTACTGCAGGGTGGCTCTACAAAATACCATCTAAATTCCAGGTGGCCTCAGTTATTTAAAAGTGATCGAGATCGACGTGATCTTGTGAGCAGTCCATGCCTTATGAATTGAATTATGTTTACTTAAATATGGTTTCCGTTAGGATCTCATATATGTTTTAGTTGCCCATTGCATCACTTTTGTAGCATTTTCGCTAACTGAGTAGTATAGGCTCAGGAAGATAAATTGATCTGCTTACTATGTCTATCTAGGAAGCTGCAACTAAATAATTATATGACCTCAATGAAGGTGATATTAGGTGCCTACATATTTTGCTTTTTACGTTTTATACGTTGAGACAAGTATTTTTCATGGTATCTTAAGCACCTGCAAAATCAAGTGTGAATGCATCTCTGGTCATGCCTGGATTTGGATTGCAGGTGGTTATGGGGAAATTTAATATCTTGCTCATTGTTCTGGTTGTTTAAATAAATATTAGAAGCAACTCATATTACTGCTTGAGTGCTGGTGTAACTGCTGAGTGTTTTTTGTGTTCGGGAATGAATGATAACTTTAATACCATATTTATATCTACTGAATCTTGAATTGAGACAGTCTATGATGATCTTTCAGATTCTTTAGCAATACATATTTCTTGAATAATTTGCCTTTGCTTGATGTTTGAAAAAGGTGACCTGCGGGTGTGCAGCTGGAGTGGCTGCCGCTTTTAGAGCTCCGGTTGGTGGTGTATTGTTTGCATTGGAAGAGGTTACATCTTGGTAAGAAAGTTTTTGTAAGATCATTTGGTTAACTACCTTGACTCGAGAGCTAAGCAAAAAAGATACCTTTTTGTTAATTTACTGGTTATTGCTGTTGTTGTTGTTATCTTGTATGGTATGAGGTGAAACAATTGAAAGGAAAACTTTTCTTGAAATGCTTTTTCATCTATATATAAAAGTAGCACAATCGTTGTATGAATTTGCATTTTTGGATTCTTGAAATGTTTTCTTGAAATGTTTGGATTATTGCTGGTTAAACTTTTCTGTTATGTAATGTTCAAGGTGGAGGAGTCAACTTATGTGGCGAGTCTTTTTCACCTCTGCAATAGTTGCTGTTGTGGTGCGAACTGCAATGGGATGGTGTAAGAGTGGGAGTTGCGGTCATTTTGGCTCTGGCGGTTTCATAATATGGGACATATCAGGGTTAATATCTCATCTTTAATATTATTATATTAGCTTATAGCCTGTATTGTTGTGAATATTGCATACTTATTTATAGAATTTTTTATGGACAGTGCTCAAGAAGACTACTCTTTTAGGGAGTTACTTCCCATGGCTGTTATAGGAGTTATCGGTGGTCTATTGGGTAGTTGCCTTTTGTCTTGTATTTAAACTTACCTCTGTATGCCTGGAACTCTTTTGTTCATTTAATTCCTTTTCTTTCTCTTGATTTTGCAGGTGCCTTGTTTAACCAGCTCACACTTTATATAACTTATTGGCGTCGGAATTATTTACACAAAAAAGGGAATCGGGTGAAGGTGAAATATCAAAAATTTTTCATTTATTTACGAGTTTCTTGTGTTTTCAAGTTTCTTCTTGCATTCTGTCCTGTTATCTCTTGTTTAGTGTTGCCTTCTCTTTCTACCCTCAACTGGAGAAATGATTGTCCTGCAGATTATTGAAGCATGCCTCATCTCTGTAATAACGTCACTTATATCTTTTGGGTTGCCACTACTAAGAACATGCAGTCAATGCCCTGAAGCAGATCCCGATGCTGGTATTGAATGCCCACGACCTCCGGGAATGTATGGAAATTATGTAAATGTAAGCTTTTCATTGGAAATCTGTTTCTACCTATTAATATACCTCAGAAATTTTCTTTCCTTGGGAATTTCTGTTTTCTTTTGTAACATGCATATTTCATTTGTAAATTTCGTAGTTCAATTGCTTTTTGCCTGTACTCATGACTCTGAAAGAAATTATAATTTTGACTTTGAACCCAATTTTGGTCACTAATTTTAATTTTGAGAAAATTAACTAATGCGTTATATCTTTATGATGTTTATGCCTTATTCTCTCTATTATTTTTGTTCACAATGTTTCTGTCTTTATTTTTTGAACAAACGTCCATTATGACTTTCTTAACTTTCTAATGAGATGCTGCCATAGTGCTGTATTTCTGTGTGGTAGGTGTTGGTGCGGATAGATAGGATGTTTACTGGGAACATTGATGTTTGCTTTCTCAAATTCTAACCTAGCTTGTGTCATATGCAGTTTTATTGTGGAAAGGACAAGGAGTATAATGATCTTGCGACAATTTTCTTTAACACTCAGGTTTATTTAGAACCCCAAAAACCTGTACTCTTTGTTCACTTTCTAGTATTTGATGATTCCTTAACTTTTCTATGGTTTACTCTTTTTTTTTTTTCAATTTTGTGTTCCAGGATGATGCCATAAGGAATCTTTTTAGTGCAAAAACCATTCATGAGTACAGTGCCCAAAGTCTATTAACATTTCTGGTAGTGTACCCATTTCCTAGTTATAGAAAAATATGGATTTCTTTTATGTTTACATTCATGCTTATCCCATTAAAATGACTTTTTTCCTGAAACCTTTCTTTGTTAACCTTTTTATAAATTTTGCAGGTTATGTTTTATGCGTTGGCAGTGATCACATTTGGTACAGCAGTTCCTGCTGGCCAGTTCGTTCCTGGGATAATGATAGGGTCCACATATGGGCGCCTTGTTGGCATGTTTGTTGTCAATTTCTACTCAAAGCTCAATATTGAGGAGGGAACGTGGGTATCTTGCTCTAATAATTTTGAATGTTTTAGCCCATGAGATTTATTTCACCAGTTTTACATCTTTAGGACTAGATTAATGTATACCATAAAATCCTTCCTGTTCATTGTGACTACCTCCTATGATCCAGAAGTGGTTTTCCCTAGTTCAGAAATTCTGTTTTATCATAAGGGGTTGTGACTATTTTTGAAAGTTTTGATGAGGCATTATTGTGTTAAATTTAGCTTCCATAGTGATGGTGTATTGTCATCCAAGTACCAACTTCATTGGTCTGGAACTTCATACTCATGCGTGGCCATGAAATATTGCAACTGAATGACATCATTCTGAGTTTTGGCTCTGATATTTGTATTCCATTAATGTTATGGTTCTCAAATGTTAAAATGAAGTACTGCCCATGATGTGAAAATGCCACCAATGATGCCTTGTGGAAACATCTTTTGTCCAATTTTTCAAACTTACTTTCCATGTTTTGCTTTCTTAATATCTTACTTTCCATGTGTGGGATGCTTTATTCTTATTTCTGAAGTGTTCTGTTTTTGGTGAAATTTTAGATATGCTTTGTTGGGAGCTGCTTCGTTTCTTGGCGGTTCAATGAGGATGACAGTATCTTTATGCGTTATTATGGTTGAGATCACAAACAACTTGAAACTTTTACCTCTAATCATGCTTGTGCTTCTTATATCGAAGGTATACTTTGAATTACTTTCTTAGCTTTTATTTTTGTTCATGATTGCTTTTGAAATTACTGAAGTTGTTTTATGACGACAGGCTGTTGGTGATGCCTTTAATGAAGGGCTTTATGAAGAACAGGCACGATTGAGAGGCATTCCGTTGCTGGAATCTAGACCTAAGTACCAGATGAGAAAAATGACAGCTAAGGAATCATGTGGAAATCAAAAGGTAACTTCTATTTGCATGTTTTAAGTTCTGGCTACAATTACTGTTGCTTTCCATTAGCTTTGTGTATCTCTAATCAACCCTCATGTAATGCTTGCATTTGAATATTAGATGGAGGGAAAACTTGATTTTTGTTTATGTCCGCTTCATGCTTAAATCCTTCTAAAAATTCTTGTTCTTGACCAATATGTATTTGTGTCGAGGTTTTAATTCCTGGCTTGTGGTTCCAAGTTACCGGAGGTAAATCATTGCACATTGTCGTTAGGTTTATGAGATATACTTCTGCAATAGAAATTAAATGTTAACTTGAAATTCTCTGAGTGTGGCTTCGGAATTTTGGAGCTCTGGGGATGTTCTTGGTAGTGTATTGTGATGGCAATTGATAAACTGCTTCCTATATATATCCATATGCAAAGGCTGTCGTTGGTGGCCAGTTGTTGGTGCTGTAGCAAAAAAGAGCATGTATAATTTCTTGATATATTATAAGAAAAGGAGCATAACAGAATATTACCAATTTTGAGTGTATGTTATGCGGAAGATTATGCAATCAACCGTAATCTATTTCATTTTGGAACATGCCAGTTTTAAGGTTTGTGCAACTCCTTTCCATGGGAGGTAGTTACGTAGGCTTCAGCTGAGGTGAGTGGGGAATTTTTTTTAAAGGGATCAATTGGAAAATTGCAAATGTCTTTGTATTTTCAATCTCATTTTGAGTCCTGAACCCCTGTGCAACCGTTTATGTTTCTAGTTTCTGCCTTTGTCTCTCTCCTATGTTGCAATCTTCAAGATATATATCATGTTGACCTTTCTACTTTGAAGGTTGTTTCATTTCCTCGTGTTGCTAAGGTAGCAGATGTGGTCTCAATTTTGCGGAGCAACGAGCACAATGGTTTTCCCGTATGAGAAGCGCCCTCCTTTCTTCTATTTTTTCTTATTTTTGTACTTATGGATCTGATTTGAAGTTTTCCCTGTTTAGGTGATTGATCACTCAAGAAATGGAGAAACAATTGTAATGGGACTTGTTCTTCGCAGGTATTCCATACTCATTTGAACATCTGGAAATTTGTTGAAGCAAAGCATCTTTTTGATGGGCCAAATTAATTTTGTTGTGTGCTTTTCATTACAGTCATTTACTGGTACTTCTTCAGTCCAAGGTTGATTTTCAGCATAGCCCTATTCCAAATGATCCAACAGGTGGATCAGCACCAATCAGGTAATTAGAAAATTTTCAAATAATTTCAAGTTACTATTTTTTTTGAAAAATAATTCAAGTTATTGTTGTATTAACTTGTGCTTTAAAATGGTGCGTTTCAATGACTCCAGGCACAACTTCAGTGAATTTGTGAAACCTGTTTCCACTAAAGGAATTTCCTTAAAAGAGATTCATCTAAGTTCAGATGACCTGGAAATGTACATAGATCTTGCTCCATTTTTGAACCCATCTCCATATGTTGTCCCTGAAGATATGTCTTTAACAAAGGTTGATGATTCTGCCTCTCTTTTATTTCATAAAGTGGTTTGTGCCTTGTAATGAAATCTGCATGTCGTATATTTATATAGGTATATAATTTGTTCCGGCAACTAGGATTGAGGCATCTATTTGTTGTCCCTCGCCCTTCTCGTGTGATCGGTTTGATTACTAGAAAGGATTTACTGATTGAGGTACAACATTTCTAATTTTTCTGTTGACACTCGCCTGGCTTGCAACATGTAATGACTGAACGGATTTCTTGTGTTGTAGGAAAATGAGGACTCTGCCAATGTGGAGCTCCAATCAACTAGTGTAAGGTCTCTATGCTGCTTTCTTCATGATCTTTTTGTGAATATGACACATGCATATCAGAGAAGTTAGTGAACAGGATTCTTCTCTATAAGCAATTTGCCATCATCGCAATGATTGTAATGATGATTAGCTTCTTGAAAATTATCAAGCTTTATCGATTTTGAGAAATGAAATAAGGAAAAAAAAAAAAAGAGCCTGCCTGGTGCGAAGTTGATAGTATTGTATCTTACTTGTCTGAAACAATTAATCCTTGTGGTTTGCTCGTGATGGTCATCGCTGGAGTAAATGGTGCTAACTAGATACATGTTACTGTAGAATGCTTAACATTGTTCGTTGCTGATATGTCCTGATCCTGACTTTGGATGTTTGTTTGCAGGCCTCGTGGGCAGATTAACAGAATGTTCACTAGGAACACAGATGCTGATCGCCCACTTCTCAATGGTCTTCTCGCCTAATATCGATCGAACACCTGGTTGAAATTTGTCCAACTTCCACTCCAGATCACGGTTACAACTGTTATGCCGATAATCCTTGCTTGAAGACCAATGAATTCCATTTTTCTTCCATCTATTATTTTCCCTCAACATCAAAGCTGAATTCTTTAGCTTCGTAGGGTTCAACACCATTCATTGTTTGGCCCCGGGGGTCCTCAGCCGCAC
Organism: Erythroxylum flavicans; assembly: GCA_027576715.1. NCBI lineage: Eukaryota > Viridiplantae > Streptophyta > Magnoliopsida > Malpighiales > Erythroxylaceae > Erythroxylum > Erythroxylum flavicans. Next base: position 49,903,845 of record JANZXP010000196.1, on the reverse strand, counting down.
CAATCTAGAACTTTTGTGAGATATGTCCAAATGTAAAGGAAATATAGATCATCAGCAGTTTCATGTCTTTGATATATTTAGAAGGAAGAATAGCATCGCTAGAGTGGTTTAAATTTGGCATTTTATTCAGAGTTTTTAGCAGACAGCCGTACTTACATCAAGAAACTGAAAACTGATGAATGATTAATATGTGATCATTGTACAGAGAGATTTTTGAGAAGCTAAGTCAAAATTTTATCCTGATTGGTGAAGGAATCTTTGCAATACATGCACTGTTACTGAAGTCAAATTTCTCTCCTGATTGGTTGTCAATGATGAGTTGGCAACAAAATATTTTTCTGGGTGATCATAGCTCCTGATGTTCTAAGCATTGGAAAAACACGTACTGCTTCACTATCCTTTAATTTGGATACTTTGGACTAAAAGTATCAAGTGGATACTTTGGATGTTTTGATGGAGAACCAAGTGGCCAACAACTCTCAAGCACTTTAATTAAGGTTGTCAAGTTTGCAAATAATTTGGATTATCAAGAATGGAAGTTAATTGAGGTCAAAAGTACCACTTCAGTTATCGTAGGTTGGATAGTCCTTTCCAAGTCCAAGACTTATTGCAGCCATTAATTCTTCAGTTACCAAACTTGATCGAGTCATAAATAAATTAAATAAGCGTGGTTTAGATCTAAATAACCTGTAAAAGTTACTGCTCTACAATGTTGTTAAATTGCTTCTTTAAACTATCTGAGATGGTAATGCAGCTTCACTGTTGTTTCTCTACCTGACCTCCGTTGCAAATCAGTCCAAAAGTTTAGCCACCAAGAGTTTAAAAGAGACAAAAACCAAGACCATCCATCCATCCGGGTCGCACACGAAAACGGGAACAAGGGAATTGATTCCGATAAAGAAGTTTATCAGTTAGCACATAACAGACCTAAGACATTTTTTAATATAGGGTAGTTAACCCTTATCACTTATAAACTTTTTAACATTTTCATGTTTAGTCAATATGTGATACTTTAACACTCCCCCTCAACTATAATTGAGATTTGACATCTAGTTGTTACTTGAAATAAACGCAGTGATAACCGGATCGGACCGCTAGGACTGGACATCTAGACAGACAATTGAGAAATTAATAATTTGGACCAAACCTGTTCTGATATCATATTAGAATTTTTAATATAAACAGAGTGTAGAATCCATTAACAAGAATTAGACTTGGGTCAACCTTGTCAAAATATTCTTTCGATAGTCCCCTTATCACTTATAAACCTTTTAACATTTTCATGTTTAATCAATATATGATACCCTATCAGACGTATTAATGGAGTATCTTCATTTTCGTTACGAGTTTAATCTTTGACAATGAGAAGCTAAGGTGGACTTTTAGGAATACCAAATATCATGCATCAATTCCAAAAATAGGTTAAGCATCTATCGATGCTCTGGTCAGGAAAATGTCTAACTCGTTGAAGCAAATTGAAGAATCAAATGAAATTCCAATATTGTTATAGTTGTTTCTCACACTCCAAATAAGAAAAACTAAATTTTGTATTGATTTTTTTAAATTCAATAAACTCTCCAAAATTAATAAATTGGATATAATGAGTCTACAGTTTGAAGTACATAACCTTTTTTTTTTAATTTTGCACTTCTTTTTTTAAGTAAGAAAAATATATTCCTGTTTCTGCAGCATCCTCTTTCCATATAATTTGTTTTTGCAGCATATTGGAATTTTGGCCCCAAAACTTTGCTTTTATAATTTTAATTTGTTAGCTTATTGTCTAGAAAAAGAAAAGAATACAGACAAAAAGCATCTTATTAGCTAAATAAATCTAGCCATGACTCCTAGATTTATGATGATTATTTAAAGAAAATTTCTTCTTATAAATAATTATTTAATTAACTGATATATAAGATAAAATCTATGAGATAGATTTATGTTATATATAAAATTATAAAAAAGATTATAATTATGATATTTATATTATATTTATGTACTAATTTTAAATTATTTTTAGTCGTTGTCTTATAAGATTAATATTAATAAAGCAAAAAGGCTAGCTTGGGTTATGTTTATTCTTTATAATGAAAGTAATTGGTTTTATAAACTAAAATATAGAAATATTTAAACAAGTGTATGGGTAGTTTTTAGATTTATAATTGTATAAATAATTCTTTAACTTAAGATTTCTAAATTATCTTACATAAGGTCGTTATATTTTGATACTACTTATAATATATTTTATTCCAGAGTAACTCAATCAGTAATTGTTAGATATTGCATGACCAATATAAAAAGTACATACTTGAGTGGTTAATATAAAATTTATCATCTTAAAGTCATTAGATAGAATATTCTATTGTACTTAATTAATATTGATTCAAAAAATCTTTAGTTAAGGTCAAATGAAAGTTTTAGAAAATAGTTTTCATATGTTATTAATATAATCAATTATTAATAATAGACAATTAATATGATTGGACTCAAATATAATAGACAGTGATTTCATACTCTATGTCTAGTTGAAGTATTATGTAATAAGATGATTGAATTATACAAAAAAATTTTACACGCAAAAGTTTGGCAAGATCATTTTAACGTTCTTAACATTTGAATGGTCATGATGTTGTTAGATATTAATCTTGATCTATAGATTTAAATGATTTAATAGATAATTAAATATAAATTAAATGAGTTTAATTTATCCAAACATAAATATAATTAGGGTTATAATTTATATTCATCGTCAATATATTTATGTACTTAACGGGATAAAGAAAGGTTGACTAGAGAAAAAGTAATTTAATTAAATTAGACTTGATTGTAAAGTTTATGAAATTTTATGATCAAATAAAAGATATTTGATAAATAAGGACAAATATTTAATTTTGGATCTTATTTGTACTTAATTGGTATTTAATAAAAATTAATTATGATTATTTCCAGTAAATTATAAAAAAAATTAAATATACTCTAAATAGTTAACACCTGTTGCCTATCTACGTTATTAGTAGATAGGTATTATTTAGAGGAACTTGTCGTGAAAACGATAGTCAGCCAAGTGATGGTATTTTAGCTAATAGACTGAGATTGTTTGAACACATGAGACCGTAAACTCTGCGTAAACCATGACGATCTGAGCCAGATGCCTACTATTTTTGTCACTCTTCTTTCTATACGATACACGTACCCTTCCATGCATATTCAACCACACGATCACGAATACAACGCCCTTCTCTTCTCCCAGCTGCTTTATTATATAAAATGACCTCTGCAAACGCTAGTGAATGTAGGCTTCTGTGAGTAACTGATTTTTTTAAATCTTTTTTTTATTTGGAATTTTCATTCTTCAAGAGGACCAACAATGCCTGCTGTAGTAGTTTCTGGCGGCGGTGCGACGCCGGAGTTTGAAGGCAAGATCACACCCACTGTCCTGCTATGTGTAGTTATCGCTGCTTGTGGTGGATTGATGTTCGGCTATGACATTGGAGTTTCAGGTTCAGTACAGTTTAAGATTTCTGTTTTTTTAATGTAAACTACGGATGCTTGCTGAATAAAACTCTTGTTTTGTTCGTATGTCGAACCACTACTCAGGAGGTGTTACTGCAATGGATGATTTCCTGAAAAGGTTCTTCCACGCCGTGTATGAAAGGAAGCAACATGCTCATGAGAACAATTACTGCAAGTACGACAATCAACTTCTTCAACTGTTTACGTCTTCACTCTACATTGCAGCTCTTGTAGCCAGCTTCTTCGCATCCTCTTCATGCTCAAAACTTGGCCGGAAGCCCACCATGCAAATTGCTTCAGTATTTTTTATACTGGGGGTTGTTTTAAGTGCCGGTGGCGTTAACATCGGAATGGTCATCATTGGCAGAGTCCTCCTTGGTTGTGGAGTTGGATTTGCCAATCAAGTAAGAGTTTTTCTTTTTTTTTGTATAATCACCCAAAAATTTTCCACAGTTAAAAATGGTTTTCTTCCTTTTAACTGTTTTGCAGGCGGTGCCTTTGTTTCTATCAGAGCTAGCTCCTTCCAAGCTTCGTGGAGCTCTCAACATTTCCTTCCAACTCTTTGTAACAATAGGAATATTGATAGCTAACGTGATCAACTACTTTACGGGCAAAGTTCATCCCCATGGGTTCAGAATTTCGCTTGGTATTGCCGGTGTACCAGCACTGATGCTGGGTTTAGGCTCGCTACTCATTTATGAGACCCCAACAAGCCTTGTGGAGCGCAATAAACTAGAAGAAGGAAGAGCAGTGCTGAAGAAGATTAGGGGTGTGGATAATGTAGATTCAGAGTTTGAATCAATAGTAGATGCTTGTGAGGCGGCAAAGCGATTTACTCAACCTTATCGTAGATTGATGGAGAGGGAAAGCAGGCCACCACTAGTGATAGGAATCTTATTACAACTTTTCCAACAATTCACAGGAATCAATGCCATTATGTTCTATGCACCTGTTTTGTTCCAGACAGTTGGGTTTGGAAACGACGCCTCGTTGCTTTCATCTGTCGTAACTGGCCTAGTCAATGTCCTATGCACCATAGTTTCGGTGGTTGTCGTTGACAGGGCTGGTAGGAAGGCGCTGTTACTTGAAGCTTGTGTCCAGATGTTTATAACTCAGGTTTGAAAACATGCTAACACGATTATATATGAGTTTCATGGTTCTTTTATACGAAGTAATCAAGATATCCTACTGTGTGCAGTTCATCATCGGGGTTCTTCTAGTGAAAGATCTGAAACCCACAGGTAGCTTACCAGGTGGAGAAGCAATAGTGATCGTGGTGATGGTATGTCTATTTGTTGCAAGCTTTGCATGGTCATGGGGCCCTCTGGGATGGTTAATTCCGAGTGAGACTTTCCCTCTTGAGACAAGAACTGCCGGTTTCGCTTTTGCTGTGTGTTCCAACATGTTCTTCACCTTTGTAATTGCACAAGCTTTCTTGTCAATGATGTGCCACATGAGGGCTGGGATCTTCTTCTTCTTCGCCGCATGGATTGTGATAATGGGATTGTTTGCTCTCTTCCTGATCCCTGAGACTAAAGGAGTCCCGGTGGATGCCATGGTCGAGAGAGTATGGAAACAACACTGGTTCTGGAAGAGATACTTCAGCGACGAGAGGGGAAAGCCATGACCATGATCTTTTCTTCTTTGTT
>JANZXP010000196.1:49867636-49889151 GCA_027576715.1 Erythroxylum flavicans | reverse complement strand
TTTGCATCAGCTAAAGGGAAAAACCTGAAGCAAAAGTCAAGTTTCCAAGGAAGCTGGAAAAGGAGTCAACTGAAGCCAAGAAAATCAGAATTAATTTCTTAATTATCATCAAAGTGATTACAAGAAGCTCACATCCGAAGTTATGCAACCTGTGGTCCCAACAGTATCAGTTTTTTTGTCTTTCTCTGCAGTTTTACTACTTTAGCTAAAGCATTGTCAGTTTGTATTAGAAAATTCAGACAAAACATCTGTTTTAGTTTTTGTTTAGCAACCAATGAGAGTGAGATACTTGTCAACATCTTGCTCCTTGGTTTTTTACTTTTTCATTTTCAGCCGTTGATGTAAAAATAAATGTGTGAGCCAACATGAAAGGCTCCAGATCAGTTTTTTAATGTAATGAAACAGTTGCAGAAAGAGTGTGAATGAAAAAAACTTCATCTTTCTTCTGTGACTTCTACTTGCATTTTTCTTCTGTTGTTCTTTTTAAGTGTTGAGAGTGAGTGCTGAGAGTAGTGTGAGATTTATGCTAAGAAACTTGGAGTGGAGAAAAACAGAATTTGGTGTGAAATCTCACTACTGAAGTGTTAGCAGAATTTTACAGCTACAGCTCAAACTAATACCTTACAAACACTTGTGAGAAATTTACATCGATTACAAAAGAGAAAATTACTACATCCTACATAAAATACAATCAATACATTAAAGGGAAGATCAAATCTTCTTCATTTTTCTTGGAGCAGAAGCAGAGGTTCAGTAGCTGTTGAAGAAATTTCGAATATCAAATCTGGAAGTTGCAGCTTGAGTGAAGAAGTGTTAAGAATTAGTTTGATTTATGTCACATGTTTAGCAAGGTTATTTAGTTGTCCTAGTCTTTAGGAAGTCAGTAAAATTATTGAGTCACAATAGTAGTAGTGTAGTAGTGGGTAGTTTTTTATTAGTGCTTATGTGACCCATGTTGGCCACTATGCTAAGCCTTATATAAGGCCTTGTTCTGGTAAGTTAATGAATATGTGTGTGAGCGTCATTTTCTTTACTCCATTGTTCTCACTGTTAACGTCATTTTCTTTACTCCATTGTTTTCATCTTCTCTACTCACTCTTCTTTCTATCGTTAATGTTCAAAATAATCCAACAAGAAGTAGGTGAAAACCTGAACCCGCAGCAGATGGCAATTTAGAACCAACTTCAGAACTAGCTTCAATCACTTTGTCTTTGAAATCTACTTTGAAGTGGAAGATTATAACCACGAAGTGTTGCTTTGACTTAAATAACGAAAGAAGAAACAACACCATTACAGTTACTTCGAGTTTTAATCCATGTATTAATGGATATCATCCATTTAGTTGGAATTCGTTTAATGTAAGAAATCATGTTGCAGTGTATTTTGACAGGAATTTTTATCTGTTTTACTATAATTACTAAAAAAATAACGTTTTCAATCCTAATTATAGAGCTTGAAATTTAGTAGTTGCAATCAATGGATAACTTTATTGAACTATCATTATCTGGCAAAGTTATCTTAAACTTGCAAATCTAAGGATACAAGCCTGTCAAGAGCAAAATTGCATATATAAAAATGGAAAATGAGAGCTTCATTATGCACAGGAAGTTTTGGTTTCTTTACTCGTATGCAAAACAAGAAGATAACAATTGTGAATCAAATCAGTGTTGTCCTCTAATTTGCAAAACCTGTTTGGATCAAGAACATTGATATCAGAAAGAAGATGGATGCAACTGAGAAGAATACCTTCCCATCAAAGCTCACAGCTTATGCAGTCATATGTTGGATTCTTGCAGCTTTTGGTGGCCTGATGTTTGGTTATGACATTGGGATTTCAGGTACTCTTTCTTATTATTTCGAGTACAAGTTTAATGAACCAAACTTAAATTAATCCTTTTGTCGGTTTTAGGTGGAGTGACTGGAATGGATGACTTTTTGATCAAGTTCTTTCCAAGGGTCCATGAAAGAAAACTCCATGCTACCGAAGACAATTACTGCAAATATGATGATCAGAAACTTCAGCTTTTTACATCTTCGCTCTACCTTGCAGCTCTTGTTTTTAGTTTTGTTGCTTCCAAAATGTGTGAAAAATATGGGAGGAAGCCCACAATTCTTGTTGCGTCAGGATTCTTTTTGGCAGGAGCTGGGCTTAGTGGTGGTGCTCAAAACATTGCAATGTTAATAGTTGGCAGGATTTTTCTTGGTGTAGGAGTTGGATTTGGAAATGAGGTCTGTACTCTTAATTCTTTTCAATAGAATGGTAATGTTCTTTTAACAATGTAAACATTGTTACATCTCGAAACCTTTTGCAGGCTGTTCCATTGTTCTTATCAGAGATTGCACCGGTTCATCGTCGTGGGGCAGTGAACATTCTGTTCCAACTGTTTGTTACCATAGGAATATTGATTGCAAATCTTGTGAACTATGGCACAGCGAAGATGCATCCAAATGGGTGGAGAGTATCTTTAGGACTGGCGAGTGTTCCGGCTGCAGTTTTACTCATAGGCTCCATAATCATTAGTGAAACCCCAACGAGCCTCATTGAGAATGGAAAGGAGGAAGAAGGATATGAAGCACTTAAGAAGATCAGAGGGGTGAGTAATGTTGATGATGAATTTAAGCAGATTAAGAATGCTTGTGTAGTGTCCCAACAAGTGAAGAATCCATTTAGAAGCCTTATGAAGCGCGCTAGTGTTCCTCCTCTAGTTATTGGCATATCGCTTCAAGTGTTTCAACAGTTCACGGGAATCAACGCTATTATGTTTTATGCCCCTGTCTTGTTCGAAACTGTTGGATTCAAGAACGATGCTTCACTTTTGTCTTCTGTGATCACCGGAACTGTGAATGTTTTGAGTACGTTGGTCTCGATCTACGCAGTGGATAGGATCGGGAGGAGGAAGTTGCTTCTTCAAGCTTGCATACAAATGTTCTTGTGTATGGTATGATTATGAATATTCTTTTCTTCAACTTGCTCTTATTATTATTATTATTATTATTATTATTGCAAGAACGTATACTCATTCATTCGTTGTTATGCAGATTACTATTGGATTTCTTCTACGATTTGAGTTGGCAGCAACAGGATCACTCACAAAACCAGTTGCAGCATTGATTGTGGTGCTAGTTTGCTTGTTTGTTATGTCGTTTGCATGGTCTTGGGGTCCTCTTGGCTGGTTGATACCAAGTGAAACATTTCCAGTAGAGACAAGAGCTACCGGTTTTGCCTTCGCAGTTAGTACCAACATGCTCTTCACCTTCATCATAGCTCAGGCTTTTTTATCTATGATGTGTCATCTGCGTGCCTATATTTTCTTCTTCTTTGCCGTTTGGATACTTGTAATGAGTGTGTTTGTAGTCTTCTTGCTGCCCGAGACCAAGAACGTACCTATCGATCTCATAGCTCAAAGAGTTTGGAAGCAGCACCCAGTTTGGAGAAGGTTCATGGATTGACAGAAGTCTCAGGGCTTCCAATTCATCGTACATTTCAAAGAGAAAGTGATCAATCCATGCGGAGCTTGTCTTAATGTACATATTAATTGTTTTTATATTACAAAAACAGCTGACAGTCGTGAAATTCTTACTCTGATGGAGTTAAAGATGATTCAATGCAATTGCAATTTATTACGTACCCTTCATTTCTGATGAAATACTTAATTTTACAATTCTTCAATTGATTTCAATAACTCAAAAACTTATTAACTCCATTTCTTGGTTGAATTTATACGAAACATATAATAAAAATCTGCAATACACTTATCAAGTCAGTGAGGCCGCACAAAGTCTTTAACAACCTATACGTAAAAACCTCCTCCAAAGTTACCAACTAAGCAGAACCCAACACCAACGTTGCTAGAGCAGCCACTGCCAGGGCAAGATTACCAGGAGAAATTTTCAGTTCCTTAAGTGACATTGCTCTGTTCTTCTGGGATGGTTGACCAGGACTTTTGACAGAGGGAACTGGTGGAGAGGGTGGAGTGGAAGCGGAAGGAGGTGGAGCTGGGACCTGATGATCGCGAGGTACATTGATATCGACCTTCTGTCCAGCTTCACAATGGCCAGATTTACTGCATATGAAATAGTGGTGACCTCGAGTTCTAATTGTAATTGAGTCGTTCCCTGTGGTGTAGGTAGCTATAGGGGCGGAGGTGTTGCATGCTCTATACATGGCGCGAGTCACTCGCATCACATTGTGGAATGGAGCATTGTACTCGAAAACTGAAGCAGCAGCAATCATGAATGTATATGGAGGTCAATTCCATATGCATATAAGAAGAAGAAGAAGAAGAAGAAGAAGAAGAATCTTACTGACTGTGTCACCAAGTTGAAAGTTCTTGGTAGCCGCCCACTGTTTGTAGTCAACATTACCTACGTTGGTCCAACCAGCAGAATCACCAACTTCGTAAACAGTTGCATCAATAACCTGCAGCATCAATGCCATTAACACATGAATAGCCAAAGTCCTCTCCACCAACTCCATTGCCCTGAAGATCCTGTGATGTTGTAGTACTGAGAGAACTTGTTAAAGCTTTGGCAGTTGCTATATAACAATCTCACGGACTCACATGGGTTCTTCAGACATCATTAAATAGTCACTATAAACCTCAGATCCTGCTTTTTGGTTGCTTCAACAGACAATTGTAAGAATCGTCAATCATTGCGTATGTAAATTCATGACCTATTACTTTCTAATATCATTTATCTTTGAATTTTGATGTATACAGGATTGTTCTTATTGGTGGTGTTGGATCTAGAGTTGAAACGTTGCATATGATTCTACACCAATGGTTTTACCTTTTTAATTAACGAATTGTTTCATCTTATCATTCGAATATGCATTCATCGATAAGTTTTTAAGAAAATTAAGCTTCAAGATGACAGTTCATCATAATACTGTGCAAGGGGAAAAACCAAAGTAGAAAGGGCCATTTTGTGTATCATATCAAAGAATAGTTTCTTTAATTTTATCATTCTTAGGATTTCAGCATTTTTAGTGCTAAAAGTTCCCTGTCAACGTCACTAATTCATATTGAACTGTCAGCTTTGGTCTCATCCATCACTCTTGTTGGTTCTATTAATATTATCGTCAGGAATTTGGTTCAAACTCTTCGTTGGAAAGAACGTTGGGAGTTTTGATCAACATAAACACAAGGAAAATATGACAACATATAAATAAATTATTTATTTATATAAAATTTTAAAAAATAAATAAAATACAATATTCGGTATTAACTATTCAAATATTATTTACATGACAATTTAATGTAATTTTAAACTTAAATCAAACTAATTAAATTAAATTCAAATTGCTAATTTATTATAATTATCTTCAATTATTGATTTAAATCAAACTTAATCAGTCAAATTTAAAAACTGAATTAAATTATAATATTAGTAATGTTTGATTAGTCTAAATTTGTTATTAAGGTATATATTTCATTAGTGTTTTTAATTAAAGTCTAATATAAATAGCTTTTTAAAAATTTAAAAACTGGAAGAAGTTTTATTCAAAAATTTTAAAAATAAATATATTTTTAAAAATGTCTTAATTTATAAAAAATATTCCTATTACCCTAAAAAAGAGATTGGGTGACATAATGCAAGATCTTCCAAAAGTGTAATAAGTGCGTTCATTTGATTCAAGGAGGAGCGACTTCACCTCTACAGTCTACACTACGCACTAGCACATTACTTGTGCAGGCTCGGCTCTAAGTAAAGGGAAGAAGGGCATATCTCTAAGGCCCACTCTAGACTTACCCTATTTTACTTCATGTTATTATTTACGAGAGCTCAGTCTTAATACTCTCAAAAAAATAAAAAGAGGCAGAATTGGACTTCTATGTTACTTTATCCAGAGCTATAAAGCATTAATAATGGAACTGTACCTGTGATTCTTTTCTTGGCATGCAATGCAAGTTCTTTTCGTCTCTTCGGATTAATAAAAGCAGCTCACGCCTCCTCTTTTTTCCTTTAGAACACAGACAGTTAGCCCCACCCACCATTGCCAACTCTTGTAACTGTCTGGAGCAAAGCTAGCCACTGTCGACTCAGATGAGAACATCAGTGGCTTTCCTATCTGGGCCACTAGCTAGGGATGATAAAACAATGGGAATTGCATATTTTATATTATTATTATTATTCAGATTGCCTAATGACCAATGACTAATGAGTTCCATTTTATTCCAAATCTCGTTATCTTTTGAAGATTGAAACTTTGATCAGCAGCAACAAAGACTTTGATCGTTTTCTTTACTTAACCACCACCAAATATAATTCTTCACCCTTGATGTCTTTCATTAAATACATAATTAATTGGTAATTCCATTAATTAGGATATCATCAAAATCTAAAATTTATAATTAATTCTTTTAAAATTATGTTACAAGTAAGGTTGCATATTATTAAACTTTTTTAGACTCCACGTATCAACGAGATTCATACTGAGTATTGTTGTTGATATTAAAATACACACCAACTCCTTATTTAGTACTTTAGTTTTTAGTTGTTTGTAATTTTACGAAAGCTTAGTCATCCTTTGAGTCCAATTCAATTAAAATGTAGATAAAAATTCTCTAAATGTAAGAATTTGTATATAATGATATCAATTCAGTGGTAATAATATATTGTATTTGATTTTAGATTAACCATTATACATATTCAAAACAGTAATGTACAATCCAATTTTTATTAAGATCCTCTTATGAAAAAGTTATTTATGTTTGCTAAAGGTAACTCAATCTTTAAAGATGTCGATGAATTGGGCCGATCTGTTATCCTTTTTTTAAAGAAAAATTTTCAAAAAGATGTCGTTTTTGACATCTCTATCAATCTTGGCTGTCTATTTGGGTAAAAGTACAAACGTTATTAATAAAGATGACAACTGGTCAGGTTAAACTTGAGTTTACCTACATTCGAATACTCTTTGAATTTTAATTGGATTAAATAAGGTTTATCTAAATACATTTTTTGTAAATTTAAAAATAAAAAGTAATATCATTTTACGAAAAATAACTTTATTTTACTTAAAAATTTTGAATTTCGAATAAGGTAGAATCTAACTTTAAGTCTAAAATCTTAAAATAAAAATGTTGGTCAATTCAAACCAAACAATTAATTTCAGACTAGATTGAGCCAAATAAATCTTGCCATCCATAATTATTAGTAGTAAGAGTCGGAGGAATTTTTTAAGAAATTTTATTAAATGACAATGAAAATTAATTTAAAATAATTAAAGTACGGAAAAACTTTGTACCTTTTACCTAATGTATGTAACCCCAATTCCTTACAAAACTAATAGCAATTCGTCTAAACACCGCACGTTTGTCTAAACACGGCATGTTTGTCCATTATGGAGTGACTTCCGTTAATTTACATTAGAGCTTCACGCAAGTATTCTAACCCCAAGGACACAACACGGAGTTACAAAGGACTCAGGTTGAGAGATTCATTGGTAAGCGACAAGATTTTATCAAGACTAAAGAAGATTCCGATAGTATCAATACCATATATCTATGAGAGGCATAAGTAGAGACAGGCTTCTAATTGCTCTAGGATGGTTGGCAGTAGCTACGTAGCTGCCCTTATCATCTTCTTCCTGATTTGTATGTTTCATTTCTCACAACTGAGAAGCAGGATCGAACCCATTTGCATGCCCATTTTTATATGCTCCATTGCCATTACTTTCAAGTTTGCTGACTCCGCCGTCATTATCATCCATAAATCTCTTCCAAAGCCAATGTTGCTTCCACACTCTCTCCGTCATCTCTTCAATGGGCACGTTTTTGGTCTCAGGTACTAGAAACACCACAAAGGCGGACATGATCAGCACCCAACCAGAGAAGAACAAGAAGATACCAAACTTGAAGTGGCAGAGCATGGAGAGGAATGCTTGTGCTATGACGAAGGTGAAGAGTAAGTTGACGCAAACGGTCACACTCTGGCCAGCCGAACGGGTCTCCAGTGGAAAGGTTTCGCTAGGGATGAGCCATCCAAGTGGTCCCCAAGACCATGCAAAGGCAGAGACAAAAGTGCACACCATAATGACAACGAAGATGGAGAAACCGTGATTAAGGCTTTCAGAATGGTCTTTAACCTTAAGCCCCAGTATTATTGCTATTATCACTTGAGAGAGGAACATTTGGACGCCAGCTTCCAGTAATAGCATTCTTCGGCCTAGTTTGTCGACTGAATAGATGGAGACGACAGTGGAAATCACGTTAACAGCCCCTGTGATGACAGCAGAGTAAAGAGAAGCATCACCGCCAAATCCCAAGGTGGAGAATAATACTGGAGCGTAGAACATAATTGCATTGATGCCCGTGAATTGTTGGAAGATCTGTAACAATAATTCCAAATAATTATTGGATGTTGTTAACTGAATTGATAAGATTTGAAAGAGGTACTGAGCTGACCTGCAAAGCTACTGCTATAACCAGTTGTGGACGATTCCTACGCTTGAGGAGATTCCTGAAGGCGTGTTTCACTTCTTTGGCCACACGGCTTGCCTCGACAAGTTCCAAGAATTCTGGTTCAACATTATCAGTGCCCCGAATTCTTCTGAGAACAGATTTTCCTTCTTCTAACCGACCACGCTCAACGAGACTGTTGGGAGTTTCTGACACTATTAGAGCCCCAAGAGTCAAGAGAAGTGCTGGAATTCCTGCAAGTCCTAATGACAACCTCCACCCCCATCCTGCTTTGATTCTGTTCAATCATATACCGGAACAACAACAGAATTAGTACCAAGCTCACAAAACAGTTTAATTAAGAGGCATATCTTTATGAACACAATTCTAAGATTTTTGCTTCATCATTTAGTAGTAACACTAACTACATCATGCTTGTCATCGTCTCCAAAATCTACCATCATTTTTTTCTTTTTCTTATCTCGTTAGTTGGAAGGAAGTCTGTTACTTTACGTTTTCTTTAAAAAATCTATTGGTTTCAAACTTCTAGACAACATAATGCACAAAAATTTCCATGGTTCCGTTGTCGCCCTCGTGGAATAGACACAAGACTTTGTTTCGACTCAGAGGTCCCTATTATGACCAAGTGACCATACAGAGACATCCACGCACCCGGTTTGGACGTCCATAGTTATTAGGTTAGTTTTATAGATGGAAACAAGGTCGAAAGGTATGTAATTAACTAGCCTTATCCCACCTTGAAAGTTCACATCCTTCCAGGAAAGTTGAAAGAAATTACGTCATGAGGGAAAAAGTGGACTTACTTGGAAGTACCGTAGTTGATTAGATTAGCAAAAAGAATGCCGATTGTGACATTAAGTTGGAATAATATGTTCAGTCCTCCACGAATTCTGGTAGGTGCTATCTCAGATAGGAACAACGGCACCGCCTGAACAGAGACAAGTTTAGATTATCAAATTCAATCTCTGCTCAATCATACATGGCATCTTGATGCTACAAATAATTGTACAATCGCAGAAGTGAGGATCTTATATCTAATTTAATATTATTCAACTATGTCTAATATTAAAAATGAACTTTATTTTAATTATTAGACAAAATTAGACGGTCCATAAAATTATGCTTTTAATGGTCAAAACGAGTCATTTTAAATATTGAATAGAATTGAACAAAATAAAATTAGATAGAAAATCTAAATTATCGTCAAAGTTGGTATAACATTTAGTGTCCTCACAATTATATTATAACTAGTTTAATATTAGTGTAGACACCTAAGAGGAGACTAAGGTGCAAACTATAGGCTTTATGTATGTTTATGTTAGCTGCAAGTGAAGCCAAGTTTGAAAGTAGGATACAAGTAATTGTAAAAGATGGGGACCTCTCACCACCAACGATGACGATAACAGAAAGATCAATAGGAGACTTTCAGCAGGAGAAGTGATTCTTTAAAGCAAGAAAGAATATACAGTGACAGTTGTTGTGTGCCAATATCATTATCAAAATTTAAAAACACCGTTATTCATGTGATCTACTTTTCTAATTCTATCAGAGCCAAAAATGAGTAAAGTTTAGAGACAAAGTCTCTATCACATGTGAGATCGTCAAAATCCATAAGAATATTTCAGAAATATCCATAAGATTATAGATATCCAATATATGGTCAGGAGTTCATACTTATTGGCACTCACATCGATCGGCCAAAGCTCCACCAAACAAAAGAACAGTGTCACTCCAACCAATATGTAGATAATATTTATGGTATATTAGGTAAAAATTTATCCTATCACCTTTACATATGAACAAGTAATTTTTTATATATAATTTATAATAGACAAGTAATTCACTCAATATTAATTATGAAATTCACTAAGATAACAATTTTCTAAATTTTCCAACTTTTTTCTTCAATATTAATTATGAAATTCACTAAAATAACAATTTTCTAACTTTTCCATTTTTTTCTTTACGTGATATGAATGAATTGCTTTTTAAAAGTCAGTACTTATGAAGTTTTTTTAAGACCCAAATGCAAAAGATGCATACTTTTTTTATCGCAACGCATAATTAAAGGGATTGGATATAGCAAAGATTTTTTTTTTTTTGGGCTCAAGAGCAAAGATATTATTACCTGATTAGCAAAACCAACACCACAGCCAAGTAAAATCCTGCCAATGATGAGCATGGCGAGGTCTTGAGCAGCAGCGTTAAAAATGACACCAACTATGAAGAAACAACCGGCGATCAACATGGTTGGCCTCCTGCCAAGCTTTCTGGTAGTGTATGATGCAAAGAAAGTGGCAGTCAACCCAGCCAAGTAGAGCGAGGATGTGAATAGTTGGAGGCCTTGGTTATCATACTTGCAGTAGTAGCTATTAATGGAGGAGGGATCGTTTGTCCTCCTGTACACTACTGGGAAAAATTTCTTCAAGAAAGCCGGCATCGACGTAACACCCCCTACATCAAACACCAAGCGATCTCAATTCAACTCATTCTTTGCATCGTCAAAATTCAGAACAATAACAAATCGAACACCAAACTGGAACTCTTAGAAAATTCAAACGGCCCCCTCTGTTTTGAATTCCAGTTTCGCGGGAGATCTCTAAGTACCTTTTTCATTATCCTATCTTACGATTTTTTCACTTTTTTCATTAAGAACGCAAACAACAGAACTTTTGTATAAGAAGATAACTGCATACTTTGAACTTTTAATCGAAATAATGGTTAAATCTTAACAAGAACTTTTGCTTTCAACATGCTAAAGCTTTCTCTATTTCGTGAATATAAAGCTTTCCAGAGAAAAGAAAATATACCAGAGACACCGACGTCATAGCCAAACATTAAACCACCAGTGGCAGCCATTATACATGAAATAATGACTATCGGCGTTATCTTGGCTTCAAACTCCACCCCACTGCCGGCGGATGTCGCAAAACCCCCTCCGGCCATGATTTCCTCCAAAATGAACTTCCTGTGCTTTGCGTTTTCTTTTGTTCTCCAAGCTTAAGAAGCTATATGGAAGAAGTAATTGGTGTTAAGTGAACGTAGTTGCTCTTTAGAAGTTAGTTATATAGAGGCATAACACATGAGAGGATCATGCAAAGTGGGGCCAACGCACGCCATCATCCATACAGGTGGGCGGATCGATATTTTTTCAATCTGACGGCTGGCTAGTCAACTAACGCCTCTTAACAGTATAAGAAACGGAGCTTAATTTCTTCTTTTTTTAATACTCTAACAAAAAAATAATTTTAAAATATAAATTATGATTTATATATTCCTTTGCATTTTTGCTTCTATACAACGTGTGTGAAACGAAAGTGATGTTTTTGTTGTTATTGAATTTTCTTGGAAGTGGCCATGAGATGTGATGGATCCGTGTAGTAGGGACATGCATTAAAGCATACGTATGCTTGATCGTATTATCTATGGTCCACTTTGGATTACAAGAAACGTGGTAATTGATGGCTGTCATAGAAGAAAAATCAACGGCGATGGAGAACATTGATTAATTTATTAAAATAATATGAACTACGAAATATTATAAATATTTAATAATTTATTTATTACATTATGGAATCTGGCGCGTTAACTTTACTGATATGTTCCTTTTTATGGCCAAATTCACCGACGTACCGGAAAGAGAAGAAGGAGCTTTTATTACATGTCTGGATCATAATCCTAGAAATGAAACTAGAGAAACTGTTTTAGAATGCCGGACTATGTTATAACTGTTGCCACCTTGTCTTTGTCAACCAAATGATGGTACAAGA
Source organism: Erythroxylum flavicans (assembly GCA_027576715.1). NCBI lineage: Eukaryota > Viridiplantae > Streptophyta > Magnoliopsida > Malpighiales > Erythroxylaceae > Erythroxylum > Erythroxylum flavicans. The sequence continues at coordinate 49,876,958 of JANZXP010000196.1, read as the reverse complement.
AAAGTATTAAGCACCTAAGCTACAATTTTTAAACTTCTCTTCCTTTTGGAAAGAAATCAATGCATCAGGTTTTCTTACCTTTTTTTTTTCTTCTTTAGCATATTAATTACGTAATACAAATTGACAATTAAGTAATTGTTATGAATTAGAAAACTTGTTTTAATCACTTGAACCAAACCGTAATTAAAGTTACGTTTATATGGTTAAGCTTAACTAGGTCGTAAATTTATGCAACTCCAAATTGAAAACCACCATTGACCATTCTCCATTAAAACTTGTTTTTTTATTTGACTATGGTCTAAAACATGCGAATGAGATGAACAATATGTGAACTAACATATGGAATGCGACCTTTATACAGTACTTAAAAGCAGCCTTTTTGATTATGATCCAACCAATTAATGGCTAATATGTGGGCGTGCATGATTGCAAGGCACCTAAAATTTGACCCGAAGATGTTTGAAACAAAGAATTTAAAGTCATGGCATGAAAGTCATCGGGTCATTGGATAAGAAGACAATAAAAGCAAGTAGATAGATAAACATGGTGCAACCAAAAGGTGTGTTTGGAATCACGAGAAACGGAGATAAGAACCTAAGCTTTTCTGAGTAGGACTTTTGAAGTTTCCTCAGGTAGTGCAGTCTGGCCATCTAAAGTAAAACAAATCATGATACTTAGCCATGGTCTACCATACTTCGGGAGTGTGTAGATTTGAAGAATATTGAAACCTTTTTGGAGGGCAATAACTAGCAAAAAGAAATCTTTTCAAGTCGTGCTTTTATGAGGTGGAACACCATACTCGTTATCTTCTAGATGTATAATGGGCAAAATTTAAAAAATATATAAATAATAAATTAAATAACAAACTCGCCTTTGTTTTTAATGTGATGTCAAAGTCAAACAAACTCACCTATTAAAATATTGATTAAATAACGCAAGACACATAAATATCATGATGATTTAGCTGTAATATTACGGCTTCCTATTTCTAAAAAAGAAACAAAGGGTGATTTAGTATTAAGTTAGTTTAATTAAGATCAGAAAAATAAACGTAGAACTAAACGACTCTAAATGTCTAAGGAGATAAACTCACAAAAATGGTATCTTTAAGCAAATATAAGCTCATCTTCTTTAGATTATAGTTACATTATTCTTGTTTCTATACTTTTTTTTAGAGCCGATTATAACTAAAGTACAATTTATTAATTTATTTATTAATCAGGTGATCAAATTTTTGATCAATTTAATATTCAAATATAAACTTTGAGTTAGTTGAGACATAACAAAATATAAATCTCATCTAAATTAAAAGGAGGTCAAATCTCTTGCAACGATTATGGTATTCTTATCATATTCTATTAAATCTCATCCACATATTTACATTATTATATAGACTTCATGTAAATGTATGGATAAGATTTAATAGAATAGAGTTAAAACAAAATAACTAAAATACAATATTTGATACGCATCAAAAAGTGCTTTTCTTCTTTGCACAAGCAACAAGGAGTAATCCCAAAGTTTGTCTAGAACATGTTTGTGACAACAGTAATTTATTAATTAGATGTGTAGGACTCCAATAATATAAGATTTTAGCAATAAGTTAACCCAAATAAAGATTTATACAGTAAAGCCCATTTTGATTCTGGGCTTGGCTTTCTCAGTTACTTAGGAGAGATCAATAATTTTCTTTTTACGTCCCCATTCATTTTGTCTTCAAGGTTGATCCAACCAACACGTGCTCTTAAAAAAACACAAGACGTTCTTCAAAATCAAAGGATTTAAAACAATAATATCTCAACTAACCTTACCTCTAATTAACTAATATAGATTTATAAGTTATATTTTAAAAATTAGACCGAAAGTTAAACTAATAAGACAAAAAATTTAAGGATTAAAAAGTTTAAAAGACTGTCATAAAATCGGTTAAAGATTAAATAAAATTAAAGAATTTGAAATATAATTAAAATATATGGTCTTTACCTATCGAAAAATCTATTAATTAATAAAAATTGACTGATTAATTAATTAATTAATTAATTTTTAACAATGAAAGTGATTAAAGTCACTTGAGCTAAAAAATTAGCTATTTTAAAATTTTTACGGTTGAGCCGATGAATTAATTGAATTTTTTAACATTGGTTAGAAGTAATAATTGAGTAATACTGGCCCTAATGAAATAAGAGAAGAAAAGCATCATATGCTAAGAGTACATAAATTTCTCTTTAAAATTTTACTTTAATTTCAATTATTATTCATTTTTATATTTTTATGTAATAAAATACAATAAAATAATTTAAAGTAACTTGACAGACCCCACGTTTGAAAATGTTTTTGACATTTCAATCACCTGACGATGTCCATCAGCATACATCCTGAAGAGTTTTCATTAGAAAATGGATATTTGTCTAAGTGTCGTCAACAAAGAACAACTGATATTTGCCCAAAGCCAAGTGACCCATTGTTATTTTCTTAAGAGAGATTTTCCCCACGAGTTTCAACTGTCAACCAATAATTTTAGCTTAAGGAGAGTGTTTAGTTAAGACTGATGGTGACACCCTCCACTGCAATGGTCAACCATACTAAGCATCAATTAAGAGTGATTTAAGTACAAAAATTAAATTTTATGAATTTAAAACTAAAATATAAATTTTAATAAATATTATGCAAGTTATTGTAAATTCAATATTTTATTTTTTATATTAAGGTGTGGTAACTTAATATAAAAAATATTCATTTAACTTGATTCGTCATGTTAATACCGAGAACTTAATATCAAATTATTTTTGGACAAAATTAAAAGTTAAAACATTTTAATGTCATTTTTTAAAATTTGAATTATTATTATTATAAATGATTAATAAAAAACTTTAAACTTTACTCAATTTTGTAATTATAATTCGAACTTTAAAAGTAACAATTAAATACTTAAACTTTCAATTTTTTTAATTCTAACCCGATGTTTGTATTTCTATTAACGTTACTGACGTGTCTTATTACATAAGACAAAATTCATAAATATTTAATTAAATTTTACTAAACTACTTCGTTTTAGGATTGAAATCTCTAAATCAAACACTATCATGCAGGTACGAGACGACAATGATACAATTTTTTAACAATTTGAATGAAATCCTAATTTGTCATCCTAGACTCTCTTTCTTTTTGTGCGATAACGAATTAATTTTGAGTTTTTAATTTCAACGATTTAAACAACAAGTTTGATTTAGGAATTTCAATATCAAAACAATGTATTTTAGTTAAACTTAATCAAGTTTTACGTGTATAAGTGTTTAGGGTTTTTGCTTACGCGACAAACTACATCAGTAACGTTAACAGAAATACTAACGCCGGGCTCGAATTGAAAAAAATGAAAATTTAAGTACTTAATTGTTACTTTTAAAGTTTGGGTTATAATTTTAAAATTGAGTAAAGTTTGAGTTTTTTGTAATTGACATTATTATAAAATTGAATAAAATTTTAGATTTTTTCAAAATGAATCCATAAATAAAATAGTATTTCTTTGATAAAGCTAACAAGAATTCCATTAAACCAAAAACACTTCATTTTTTTTGCAGTCACTTTTAGATTAATAATAGAGCCTAATAAATTAATGGAGTAAAAAGCTACCATACCACCTGGCCTCTCATGCTCCCAATATGTATGGAGACACAATCTAGAAATCTATTTGGCAGTTAAAGCTTTTATGTGGGTGATGTGTCATAGTAGAATTCTCACTAATTTAGAAAGAATTTGACGGTATTTTAGTGTGGTTGATTTGTATCCTTTGTGCCATCATGCACCTGAATCTCCCTTACATCTGTTTTAGAATTGCAAAGTCATTGTTCAGTTTTGGAATATAATTAAGGGGTAATGTCGATTTTTCCTTGTATATACAGGGCATAATTTTCTTCAATGATTTGAAGCTCACATTAGTTGTAAGGAGGTAGCTTATTGGAGGGTGTCATAGTCCATTCTTTTTTCAACATCACTATAGTAGATATGGCGTTTTCGAAATGACATGGTCTTTGTAGGAAGACGAAATTTGCATATTCAAAGCTTGGGATATTTGATATTGGATAAAGCTTATTGGGCATGGTATAGCTAGTAGCAGGTGTATTGTATTAGCACTCTCTCTCTTAAGCATACTTGCTTGGTGGGGTGGCGTCGGCTAAATGAAGGTGTGCTGAAGTTCAATGTGGATGGTACTTCGCAGGGAAACCTGGGTGAGGCATTAGCTGGAGGACTCTTGCGCAATAGCATGGGGTATTGGATCAGAGAATTTTGTTATCATATCGATATTTGTACTTCAATGAGGGCTAAACTTTGAGCTCTCTTGAAAGAACTTGAACTAGCTTGAGATTGGGGAGCACGAAATTTGGTTATAAAGATAGATTATAAAGTTGTTGCGGATATAATGAAAAAAGACGTGGGCGTGGAGCATCTTCTGTAGATTCTTGTCACTAAGTATAGGGCCCTGTTGATGAAGAATTGGAATGTTGAATTGGAGCACATCTACAGGGAGTCCAATAAGATGACGGATTTCCTGGCTAATGTAACTTTTGAGATACCTTTGAGATTACATGTATTACAGGAAAGTCTTGTGAGTGTGGGCGAGTTATTGTGTCAAGTTGTTAGAGGAGTTGTATGGCCACTTTTAGTGCCACGTGAGAATGTCTAATTTTTCTCTTTATTCTAATTAGTGGCTTATGCTCCTTTTTCTTAAAAAAAAAACAATAGTTGGTATTTTAATATCTCAGTTTACTACATTCATCCATCTAAAATGTAAGGATGTATTAAAATATTTTTATATAATTATTAAATATATTGTGCAATGCATGTATAAATTTCTAACCCACTAACGTACTCGTGAAGTAGTGAGATATACAATAAGACAAGAAGTGGTCCACAAGAATGACACACGTTGTTTTCAGAGGACTTATTGTGTCCAAACTCCAAAGCCCACTCTAGGTTTTCCTCCTGCATTCCCCACTCTCCTTCCTTCCTCCTTACTCCTTACTCCTTACCGCTTGTGGTAGTACTTCACTTTCTCATTCATTTTTTGTGTACCCAAAACTCCAAAAGGTTCTTTCAATGGAAAAACGTCCATCCCATTTCCTCCATGCTTTCTTCTATTCCATCACATGTCGCATTTGCCTTTTTTGCACGAAACAAAAGCCTCGACGGTAGAGTTGTTTCACTTTGTTTCTTTCATTATTAAAAAGAGAGATAAATGATTAAAAAAGTAAAAACCTAGGTTAAGAAATTATATATATATATATATATATATATATTTAATACACTATAAAATAAAATATTCAATCTATAAAATTTATAAGACTGAATAATTACTAATGTCCGCATAATTGAATATATATAAAAACTCTATTTAAATTTTAATACTATATTATTATTTTATTCATGTCTCTAAATTAAAAAATGACGAATGACTTTATTTATTATAAACTTCAAAATTTATATTATAAAGTCATTTTTGTATACAGGTTATTCTTAACTTTTAATTATAGTATAGATACAAATTTAGTATATTTAATATAAAATTAAAAAGTCAATAATTCAGTCAAAGTTTTGATGATACTTGAAATCTAAAAAGATTCAGTATTACGTAATTTTATTTTTCTTAAAATTTAAAGAGATTCAGTACTACATAATCTTATTTTTATAAAATTAAAATTTTTTTAATATTACATAATCTTATTCTTAAATAATATTCGGATATATTCTATTATCATAATTTGGAGAGTTAATAAAGATGAATAATTAAGTAGTCAAAGCTTTAAATGAGAAGCATATGATTCATTCCATGGAAGCTTTGTCTTCTTTCTAACTTCCTATTGCTTCCACTTCAATTAATAACTTATTTTAATTCCAGACAGAAGGCAATGACCCCTCACGCTTTTGTAAAGATGACTATCCTAAAACGTATCGCAGCTTTGCACTTTCCCACGCTGTTCCACATGGACCCACATCCACGTGGCACATTGACGGTGTCCCCACTCCCCCACACCACACCACCAAAATTTGAAAAAGAAGAACATAATCCTTTTGTCCATAGCCAAAGGTCGAATCTTGTGATTTCAATACAAAGATTGATTAAATAATATTTTTCAAGTCACAATGGCCTGTCGTGTGCCACTATCCCGAGTAGGTTCATGCTTCTCCCAATAAAGAATTAACAATCATAGCTTGAGTTAGGTCAAAACAATCCAAGTTCCAATGTACTCGTCAAAGTTTAATTAATAAAAATTAAATATAATTAATAAATCCAAATTTACGAGTTGATTACAAGTTATTGACTCGAATTACGCAAAATTAAATGAGCATAGAGAGTTAAAAAGTCTCTAGGGCTCCATTTTAAAAGATGGAGATTTGTTAATGTTAGATAAGATCAGCTAACATTAACCTGCCACCACTGGTTGGTCCATAGTTACATGACAAGCGCCCGATATTACATTATCTAAAATACAACGTTAGGCAAGTTATGTTTCACTCATGTTCATGGAATCATGGGGTCCTTTATTTTAATTTCTTTGTTTTTATTAAGATATGAGTAATATAAGCCTTAATATGACCAAAATGTATTGTAAGTAACCCTAATGTCTTATTTAGCATCGCAGTGGTCGCTTACTTGGCATTATATAAACTTAACATAAATAATAACGCATATGCATTAGAAAACTATTTAACAAGCTGCTATTATATTTATGGTCTCTTTGGTTAGCTGTTTCCAAGTACTGGAATAATTAGTAATAATGTCGTTATCTTAATCTTTGAGGAGCAAAAAAAAGTAGATCAAGATCTGGCGAGAGCAATAACTTGAATTAAATGGCCAATACATTATGATTTTAAATTTTATATTATCCAAACTAATACATGATGTTGGCACTTTAATGCTGGATTAAGCCAGCTTTCCTCTAGTGATGCAATCGGAACACTGTTGAACTAATAAAGGTGTGTAAATGGGCAAATAGAAGTCCCAAGTGAGTCTCTTTTTCTTGCTCTAGACTTGTAGTGGTAGTAAAGAAACTACAGCTACAGCTATGACTGACGGCTGAGGGTTACCGAAACAGCCACGTAGGCTCGGAGTTCGTGATGATGTCGTTACCAAACCTGCACATGTGGCATCTTCTCCGAGACTTTTCTTTTGCAAAAGGCGACAAAAGGAAAGAGAGCAAGTTGTCAATTACATAAAAACCGACGGGCCCCTGATGTGACGTGGTAACCTTGGTGTCCCATAAATTAATTCCTCTTTTCTCTGGGTATTGATAGAACGACGGAGAGCGATCTGGTTTTACCTTTTAAGATAAGGAGAGGGTCTGTATGGATAGAAAATCAAAAGAAGCTGTTCTCGCCACGTCATTGGATAATATCTGACGCCATGGTAATGGTAATGCTATCTCTTTCCCCTTTCTTTAGCGGAAAGATATTTTCTTACAGGGCTTTTTGTTTGTGCGTGGGCAAAAGAAAAGAAGGATTGTCGACGCGTAGCACGTAACGAGATCCGAGGCGTAGAATAAATGAGGGTGATTGCTTAGGTGTCGAATTGATAGTCGTGACACGTCACGAAAATGACGTTCCCTCGCAGGACTGATCTGCTTTTTTAATTCAGTGCACTCACGGAATGTGAAACTCCGAATATAAGCGCGTGCATTTATAAAAAAGCGCAAAACAAGAGCGGTTTGTTTTTTTCCTCTTTTCCCTATTGGTTGCTTTTTTCACTGCACAGTGAACTTGGGCCTAGCTAGTAGGTTGTTCTTTCTACTCCTCTTTTTTCTTTTGTTTTTCAATTTTGTTATTATTATTGTACAAAGTGGGGCCCGGGAACGTGACAAGAAAGGCCAAGGGCGAGGAAATAATTTCCAGATAAGCATCTACCTAGCAAATTCTTGCGGGTCCCGCGATTCTCGGAAGTTCCGTGATCCGGGCTCGAGTCACCGCCGCTTCACCGAGATGCTCCGCCGTCTGATTGGAATGAACCAACGATCCAGATGGTGCTCATTGATCAAAATCGCATTACCGAACCTTGTGGTTCGGTGCCAGCTTGGGCTTGTTTTCTCCTTGGTATCTGGGGCTTTTTGTTACTACTTTATTTTGTGGCATGACTAGGAGAGGGGTGCTTCAGTGTTTTGTTTTCTTTTAAGAAAATGAAAATAATTGCCACGTAAAAATTTTGATCAAACGGCCAAATATTGTTCCTTACAGCAGATTGCATCCGTCAAATTCCATTGCCTTCGGTGGCATTATAGTGGGGACCACCGAGCTCATGGAAGATATACCGTAAGTTACCCTCACTCACCCCATATTTAATTAAGACGGTCCCCATTAAATAATAATATCACAAACAAGGAGAGACTATATTTTAATATGAAAATCTAAAAGGAATAAATAATCAGAATCATGATTAAAATAATACCTATTGAATATCCAACGGACTTAACCTCGCCATGTCAGTCCTAGTCAATCGTATCCGTCAGATGAGTCCTGAAATGGAAGGCTGAGATCTGACAGGGGACGAAGCTGGAAAGATCATGGCCGTTGACTAGGCCTTGCAGTGGGTTTCATATAGCTGGAAAGATGAGAAAACGAAAGAGGGTCAGATAGAGAGGTGCAGAGATAAGTGAAAAGCTCTGAGTGCTGAAACGATCAGATAGGTGCATGGTTTTCGGGTGATGGGAGATGAGAGGACTGAGAACAATCTAGCTGATTTGGTAAGTGAATAGAGAGGTAATAGATGGAACGAAGCAGAGACTCTAGGAGAGTCGCAAGCAATGGTTTATCTAGAAGAAGACATAGAAATAGCAGTATCAGAGACTCACCAGGTTTGTGATTTTTCACATCAGATCTAACTATTCTCGGATAAGCTGCCTCTTTCTTTTCCCTTCTTTTTTTCTCTTAACAGCGAGTTTGTGTTTTCTGTGTCGCAGAGGATGATGGGCCGGTGGAGCTGCCGGAGGCCGTGAGGCGAAAGAAGGATCGAGATCGAGAGCGGGAGAGGGACAGGGAAAGAGATAGAGATAGAGACAGAGATCGGCTGAACAGCCGGAGAAAGAGGCGGAGAGGAGATAGGTTGTTCCACGGGACCAATAGAGAGGATGGTGGAGATTATAGTTCGGAGGAGAGTGTTAATGAAGAGGAAGATGAGGAGGAGGAGGATGATGATGGAGGTCCAGGGAGTTCCATGAGGATGCTCCCACCCAATCCTTCTTCCTTCTCGAATAACCACAATCATCTTCATCATCATCGCAAAAATTTCCCCCCGCCGGCAAAAGTTTTCAAAGCGTCGCCACCACCTCCTACGGCT
>JANZXP010000196.1:49826676-49836805 GCA_027576715.1 Erythroxylum flavicans | reverse complement strand
TTTTGTTCCGTTCCGTCTCCAAGTTTCTGTTCCGTTCCGTCTCCAGAAACTAGAGACAGCAACCATACGGACAGTAAGAGTGCCAGCCGTGACCAACAAGAATCTCAAAATAGTAACCCATGAAATAGTAACCTGAAAGTGTTAACCATGACCAACATGGCCGTGACCAACGAGAACGTTGGTCCTTATGAGGAGACGAACGTTACAATTTGATTCAATTGCAAGATATAGGACTTGAATCCCACATTAATTAAACACAAAGTTAATGTGAGATTTATAAGGACTTTGAACTCTCCACCCTCATAAGTTAACTTTTGAGATGTAGCTCTCCTAAAGTCCTTATCAGTGGACAGCCATGTTCAGAAAACTATTGAATCCCTAAGCAGGAAAATTATAGATGCCATATAAGTTGAGCAAAGATATCATCAGGACATTCAGTCAAAGGATAATTGGTCTTTGTATTGCAAAGAATATAAATAAGCTTCCAACTCCCATTAATATGGTCGGTACTTGGCAGTGCAAATGAAAACTACCCAAATGATGCTTTACCCCAGAATGACACAGGACACCAAATTCCTATTTCTATACGTTCTTCTAAAATGGGGGCTTCCCTGATGTGGTCAAATTTTGGGGTAATAGGTCGAGATAAAAGAAGATGGTACTTTTTGACTTCCTTGATTTTAAATAATTGTAACACCGGGAAAAAAATGAGGAGTTAAATGCATAACAGTGCTTGTTTAAGTGAGACACCTAATCCAAATGTGTAGAAGCTGATCTATTATTTGTCAAAGCAGCTAGTTCTTCGTCTTGCTGTTTCTTCAGATATCTCTTTGCTGTTGCAGTCACAATTGTCATAAAGAAATTTAAAAGCATGAGCCATACCACAGAATTCCAGATTGCAGCAAATGAGAAATCCCAGTTTTTCACCTAGAATTGGAAGAACATAGCATATGTATAAGCTCATATGAACGTTAAAAATGACACAGAACAGGACTATTCAAGCCCAGCATTTAATGCAGAGAAGTTGAAAGCCACTTAAGAGCATTCAATATATTACCTTCGCAGGCGAGGGTGTATGAGGCGCCAGTGCCATGTATTTTTCTCTGAGCGAGTGGAGTTTGGCAGTGAGGCCAGGTAGAGCGGAAGCAAAACCAGGAATAAAGCTGAGAACCCATATCAACTCATTCTCTATCCAATTAAGGAGTTGATTGTTGCAAACAGAGATAATAAAAACTGTCTGTATGAAAAAAATAAAGGAACAAGTAAATCAGAAAGTGGACATACATAGCACTCCAAACTCAAGTGAAGTATACATCCTCCACATGCATTGTAGAAGTCTGCCCTTAGAGCTCATTTTTCCAATCATTTAAAGTGAATAAAAGCATAAAATGGAATAAACATTGTTCCATACAGTAAATCATGCACACATTAAAAAAATAAATAAAGGAATGTTGCTTAAAGTAAAGAGAAAATAGAACTTCTATGCAGTATGGTCAAATAGGTACCATGCACTTGGTCTTAAGAGTCCAAGATCACAAGAGTATTAACACAATTAACACATACCTGTATGTGAGTTTTAATGATTGCCTTCCCGATCAAAGTTGCAAGGAAAAACTTCCAAAACGGAATACCAAATTGTCCACACATAATGCCAGCAAGATCAAAAAGAGGATTTGGCACCTAAACAATAGAAGTTAACAGCGGTTCCTTTTCATTAAATGAAGACACTAGTAACAGACAACAAACTAAAGTCCACTTTTATGCAACAAGCCCTCTTACTACACAACAAGCCTAGCTTATAACTTTCATGTAATGTCCCAATGAAGTCAACATCATAAATGAAGCATATCATGCAAATTGCAGAAGAAAATTTTCATACCCAAGAAATCATAGTTTGAATAGACTATCAATGAAGCAAAGCTGCCCATGTCAAACTAATAAAGTGCTTTGCACATGTGAGCTTTTAACAACAGTGCTATTACTTCAGAACGACTGATGTAATCGGCCACATAAGATAATTGAACATAGTGATTGAAAGATCAAGGCTTGCACTTGCTTACAAAATGCACATGTTGAAATATTGAGAGGCCAAGTTGACCATCTATGTATACACTTCTATACATGACAAAGAAAACTATTTTAATGGGTTAGGGAGATGGAAAAGACTAAAATAGTCAATCAAGGAAGTACTAAAGAAAGAATTAGTAGATTTATTATCAAAAAAGTTAAGAGAGAGACAGAGATAGAGGGAATTGAAAGTTCTACATATATGGCAGACGTCAAACTAACCGAGGCAAGCACTAGAATTGTAAAGAAGTTCAAATATTGCGAGTGTGTGAGAAACAAGCGTTTGATTGATGTTAGGTGAGTAGCTAAGAATCCATTATCTTTAGCTGAAGCGGCATCCAATTCTTGCATGGCATCCAATTTGCTACCTGACATACTTGCTATATAAATGAAATGTTAGTATACCAAAAAAAAATTCAGAGTAGGAATATAATTTCAGATGCAATACCCGCTATAATCCAGAGCAGGAAAAGGAGAAATCGGTGACCAAATTCAAGCCCATATAGTAGGCATAACAGATACAGTAACATTGCAATGATTCTACTATCTAATTCACTCATCCAAAGCATTGCTATAGAAGTATAGAAACACCCAAAGAAATAAATTTCATTTGAAACCAGAGCATTATCTCACTTTTATAGTAAAGAATGTATATTAAGTGCTCGATAGCGTTCTGCTCCTGTCTCTAAGCCACCAACCTATGCTGCTATGTAATTCTAAATTTACCAAGTATAGATTCATGTGGATATATTAATATTATGAACAGCTGGAACTGAAATGGAGCATCTAACTTCATTAATAGTTTACTGTTAAGTTACTGGAAACCAAAGCAAGTTTAGCAACAACAAGACAAAAGCATATACAGTCTGTGACATGAATCGTCTCCATAAATCAATATTATAACATCAAGCAACTCGTTCATGCATATCATGTGAATCCCAAAAATAAATTGTGTGAACCTTTTCAATCCTAGAAAGAATTTTTTCCATGCCTTAATGTACTTAATTTTCAGATTCCCAATATCATAAAGCGTATGTCACAGCCTATGTTGGGTGCTCACCAGCTCTTGAGATAAAATAAGGAGGAAGCTCCCCAAGTGCAGTCCCAACACCCCAGAGAATAGCCTCCATCTGGACCTGTGGCAATATGCTGATTAGAGGAACCCGCAAACCATTTGAAAATGGAAATAGTGGTTCCCCAAATTCATGGCACTCTTTGTCAAGCCAGGAAGGAACTCTTTTCAACTGTATTGTATCATATGGAGCATTTTTTAAATCAACTCGGCCACACGTCATTGCTTTAATTGTGAATAAGGCAATATGGGGACCAAGATAAAGGACAAAAGTGTGTAGTCCAGAACCTGGAACGAAATATACGAACAGAAGGACCTTTAGATGAGATATAGCAGTCTGAAACTCTGTGTATTCACTACATATAATAAGTAGAGAAATGTGATCAAACACCACTGTTTGCCATCTATATAAACAGTGGTTTGTTCCGATGTCTGAAAAACAGTTCTACTAATAAAGCAGTTAAATGGGCAAAAAAAGATTATAATAAAAACTGAATCAGAAAGCACAAGATAAGAAGTTTAAATTTGTAACTTGAGATTACTAAACTGTATAATTGATGACGTCCAAAGCCCCTGATCCAACTACAAACTTGAATGAATATAGAAGAGCAAATAACATAAAGCTGAAATAGCTACAAAAATCCATCTTAAATGAAAGCCAAGTTTGGAAAATAAGCATAAATAAATTGAAAATAATAAGATACTTAAAAATGGTAATAGTATTAGGACAACAGAAAAAGATCCAAATTAGTACTTCTTGCAGTACTAAAAGACCTTCTGATAAAAAAGAACTATAAATGAAACAAAAACCGCCCCTAAGTTTAATAATACAACAATTACGAATACTAGTACAAGAATTGGAACTCTAGATCTTATCTAACTAAAGTTCTCATACCGAGACCAATTGAAGATGCAACACCAAGAGCAGTCCACCACAATGCAAATCTCAAGTAATGAGAAAGCTCCTCAAGATGCTGCGGAAACATACCAGAAAAGTTGTGAATATCAAAAGATAGGCTCTTAAGTAATTGACGAAAGCATGCAAGAAGCTGAACCAAAAACGGTTCATATGTAACTCTTATTCAGATTCAGAGACAAGGCACGTAACTAAATACTTGAACTTCCAGTTATAGCTAGCATGCCAACAGCATACAAATAAATCATCAAAAATGCGCGTAAATAATAAGTTCCATTAGCCAAATGTAAAACTATACTTTACACCACCAAGCATACCTTTTCATGAGGCCCATCAATGGTCACAACCAGAATTGCAATTGCTCCTATTGCAGTACTTAAAAGCATCAACAAACCACCTTTTGCCAAAAGATACAATACACAACGCTTAAAGTACTGAATCATAGCCAAAACAAAGAACTTCAATGTTTTGAAAGGTTGTGTTGTTAATGTCAGATTTTCCAGTTCCTGTTGATTCCTTTCACGAATACCTGAAAAGAGACACAATTCTGTCAGGCTAATCAACTTCAACAAATCATATAATAATTTCCTAAGAAGTGTGCATTGAAAGAATAACGTGCCACAAGGAGATCAAGCTTTATCCAGAATGCAAAAAAGACTTTTGGGTACATATTACCGTTAAAAATCGGACGAAGGAAAAGGAAAAGAAGTAGATATCTAGAATATAATCTAACAGCCACTGTTGTCTTACTATGAAGCAGGTTCTAACTGTGATCAATGACTCTCCACATTACATGGCAAGCATCAGAAAAATCAATGCTACCTCCATGCCTGGCTAATATCATCTATCATTGCATGTTCTTGTCTTACCCATTTTAATTTCAAAACCATGTAATGGTCTCCAGTCTTAATCTAATCATGCGCAACTCACTGTCACCAATTTTCAAATTAAGCAGTTGTTAAAAGTGTCAATGGCCCTTATCCAGCAAATCCTAGACGCTGACCTTATATGCAAAAAAATCACACTCGAAACTTAATCAGAAAACAAACTCAACCAGCTAACGGGCTCAAGCATAAATCCATTTCACAACATAATTGCTAAACCAGGGAAAGCTTGATGGTTGACTCGGCACAAGTTAGCTAAGGATGAAATTAAACCAATTCTTTTCCAGTATGGTAATAGAGAGTCAACCTTAACAGCAATAGATAACTCTCAAACTCAACATATGTTGATCTGAAACCAAATAACGTCCCAAATTCCCAGAAAATAATAAATATTCCAACCCATCTTCAGATCCGAACGTGTAAACCAAAAGAAACCCCAAATCCATTTCACATCATTTAACTCCAATAAAAGTAAATCAAGTCAACATTTAAGAATTACAATACTGAAGGGTTAAGCAAATTCAAAATTAGTTTCAAACAGTAATATCATAACAAGAAAAATGGAAGGAGAAAGCTTACGTGCGATTGGCAGGTCCATGTTTTGAGAAGAAGAGGTCGATCTATTACCGGACCCCATTACCATGACATACTACAGAAAGAAATTTATTTAAAAAAACGATTTTTACTTTATAAGCAGCTCTAATCCTAAATCTGAAAATGGGTATTAACCGAAAAGGAAATGGATACGTGGGTTTTCAGTAGAATTGTGAAAGAGGTTATAAATCAAAGCAGAAGCTTTGGATATGTAGCCGCTTCAAGTTTCTTATTAGGTTAAATTAGAAGGGAAATGGAGATCCAAAAGATACCAAAAGAGAAGCCAAAAAAACTGAGAGAATAAGGAAGGCAAGTTTGCGTGTTTATCTCTCGAGCTTTTCTCGCTCTCTCTGAGGCTGTTAGACAGAGAGTCCTTTCTGCACTCTCTTCAACCTTTACCAAGTACCATTTTAGATTTCTTGCTTTTGTGCTCTCTCTTTGGTTTTATTGTATTATTAAAAGTTAAAACTCGAAAGAAGAAAAAGATTTCAAGAGCATTTTATTCTTGAAAGAAATGCAGTGTGAATCAAACCGGACATTAGGATTGGATACCTAGGGAATTAAGAAATTAATAGTCCATATTAAACTTGTTTTGATATCGTATTAGAATTTTTAATATGGATAAGGTATAAAGTCTGTTAATAAGAATTAAACTTGAGTCAACTATTATTAAAATGATTAAAACTAGTTATTTAGATAGTTAATCTTTGTTACTTATAAATCTTTTAATATTTTTATGTTTAATCAATATAAAATATTCGGTAAGTAAAGAATAAGCTAATTTTCTTTTACACGCGGGACATACGTTTTGTTTGACACAAAAAAGAAAATTTCCACTTCTAACTAAGAAAATGGATTTTGTTATTTTTGACTAATTATAAAATATTTCTATATATATATTGCTGAGTAAAATTTCGTAAATAATATAAATTTTTTATAGACTGAAGAATAAAATTAGATCTGAATTAGTCTAATTTAAAATTAAAGGTTCAAGTAAATTGAATCTTAAGTTTAAAAGACTCGTTCCAAACTCAATTCAAATTTACTTGAATTTAGTTTAAATTCGACTAAAACTAATTTTAATTCAGAATTTGAATTTTGACAATAATGTTTTTTTTTTCTTATTATTCCTTTTATTGGTTTCAAGTGTATCTGTACCTGCAAATTGCTTCTTTTGGTTGAGACACACGTTGGCTAAAAGATGCAAAGCAACCATTTACGAAGGGAATCGTGATTTCCATTCTATATTCTCTATTCATGTTTCGTGGTCCATATTTATTGTTCATATTTCGCACTCACTCTATTTAGACATTATTCGAGATGTCGTTACCAACCAAAACAAAAGCTGTCCCGAAAGAAGGGGAGTGTTTTGAGAAACCAAATAATGAAAAATTAGAACATAGGTAATAGCAAAGAAGGTTGATGCAATGACCCTTTATAGGAAATGCATTCTAAGTTTTAGGAAATTATACGAGGGTTACTATAACTTTGTACCAAACTTATGGATAAACATAGTTTAAGTAAGAGTAAATGAAAAAGCTTAAATCTTTAGAAAAGGAAAAAATTAATAATATCAAATTTGATTTTAAATTTTTTTAATTTTTAAACATACTTAACTTTGATTTTTTATGTTAAACATAGTCTGAATTTTGTATAAAAGAATATACGAAATATACATTTTCCTTCATCTTTTTAAAGACCATAGAGCACAAATTAGGGGTCAAAACTTCCCCATATTGTAAGCAACCTCCAATCCAATCCAATTGAAGGGTCGGCGTGCAAGTCAAGGCTTCTTCATTGTTCAAACTTCCAAGCCATCCAATTTGAAATTTCTTCTGTGCGATCCCTCTAAGCACACTATGTTGCCATTGCGTTCCTGTTACAGTCAATGTCAACTATATAATATGGTACACGCAATGATTTTCTCTAATGGTGCATTGGGAGGACGCCAGAACATCTCTCCATGTGTGTATAAGTTTGATATTGTATCAAAATCGGGCTTGAGATCAGTTTAAAATTTTGTAATCAAAATTAGATATTTTAAAGTTTGATTAAATTCGAGATTTTTCACTCGAACTCATTTCGATTAGAGTTTGATAGTTTGAAGTACAATCAAATTCGAAATAAATTTAATTAAATATTTTTAATTTATTAAAAATTTTGATTTTCAAACAAAATTGAATCGGATCAAGCTGACCAATTTTTGTTATTCCTAACTATGCATTAGGATTGATCAATAATTGTCAATATTTTAAAAATCAGTGAAAATTAAACTAATAAAATAAAAAATTTAAAGTTTAAAAAGTTCAACAAATATTATATTGTTATAAAATTGATTAAAGATTAAATAAAATTAAAGGATTTGAAATATAATCTTTAGAATTTGAAGAGAATAATTTATTTTAATTTATAAGAATTTATTATTTTAAAAAAATTTGCAGATTAATTTATAAACTGATTAATTTTTAATAACAAAAATTATTAAAATAAATTGAATTAAAAAATTAAAAACTAAATTTAAAAATTGGCTGTTTTAAAATTTTTACGATTTAGTCAAATAATCTTAAAGATGTCAACGGTAGCTTGTGACTCAGTGAGTCGAGATGGGTCAGTTCGTGACTCAAGCTATGGTTCGATGGGCCACGGACAAGCCAAGTCTTTTTTTTTTAAGAAAAATTTTTAACGTAATATCATTTTGGAATTAACGGTTGGGACGAACTGACCCGTAGCTTACCTATAACCCTGTCCATTACAGATCGAACCATTTTTGACATCTGTAAATAGCCTGATCGAATTTTTATATTATTGATAATTACTCGAATGGCTAATGTTATTTCGGCGTAAGAATATGCCAAACCCAACCCGAAAAGCATATTTTGGGATACGGTTCTCTTTGGAAGATGCTTATAATGCTTTTGACACGAAATTTTAGAAATTTATAAATTTTAAATATATATATTTGAAATACTAAAAGTTTGTGACGAGTCCCCTGTCCCTCCAATTATTGTAACCATCTCCTAAAAATATGATAGTTTTATTTATAGACTATGGTTATCGTTTAATAATTATTAATGTCTAAATAGATTTTACTTTCAAAACTCAAATTTAATCTATTATAAAATTATAAATTTTAACCCGACTTGTAAATTCATAGTTTAATAAATAAAATAACTTTGAAATAAAACATAATACTTTATAATAATAAATTAAATATATTAATTGTAGTTCATAACAAAATTAATCAAATAACTAACTATAAAATTTATGATTTGAATAAAAATCAAAATTACACTATTTAATACAAATATTAATTAATTTAAAATACATGTTTGACGATATTATTAATCAAAATAAATATAAATTATTTATAAATATTAAACAGAATGATATATTTTTTAATGTAACTCAATTGTAACCTTTACATTTTTAAATTCAAATCTGAGATAATCTTAAAATTAAAATCTTTAAAATTTTGGAATTTAACTTATTAAATTAAATGATTTCAGTTAATTTGTAGTGGATACGTACAGATTGAACCTTATAAGGCTCAGACTAATTAATGTGATTGCTTTAGTAGGCCCAAACCATATTGAGCCCTGGGGCTTAGCGGGAATATCTCTAGTCTCTACTCTCGAAGCTTCGCTTTATGGATAAGTCAGCTTTTTGGATTTTGCCAACATATTGCGAACCGTCTCTCCTAGCTTTTTGAGGGAATCAGAATTTGATTACAGCCTTTTTATCATGTTTTATTTACAGTTTATGTAAACTCTATATAAATATACAAGTAAGACAAGTAATTGAAATAGAAGATTTTATATACTTTTTGAGACACTAAAATTTGAAATTTTGAAAATTTTACGAATTAACCAATTAAACATTGACATGTGTAGATTTCTTTAGTAAAATTTAATCCACTTTAAATAATATATATAATTTAGTGATATAATTAAAAGCCATAATGTAATTTTAACCTTAACATGTACAATGAACTATAACTTAAACATTGATATTTTTGAAAATGTTCAAAATAAATCTTAAATTGATGAAAATTTTAACGAAATTAACTCTCCGTCAATTAAATGTCATAGCAATGTTCGTATAACATTATGTTTATACCTTTTAAATAGATAACGAGTCTAGGTCTCGTATAATTAGCTACAATGTTAACTGCGTAACGGTGAATTCCAATGTTACGTAACTATGAGGCTCATTTTTCAATTTTATCTTTCATTTTTTAAAATTTTAAAGACTTATAGGTTGTGTTTATATTTACAGTGTAGTGGGGATAAGAACTTATTCAACGCAGTTTTCAAATGAAATCATATATTTGGATATGCGATAAACAACTAGAGCTTAGAGAAAAATGCGGTGCCACCGCATAAATCAATAAGCAAAAAGAGGGTTGCGGTAGGAAACTACTTCTGCTGTAGAAATTTTACTTTCTATTAATAACCTTTATTACGCGTATTATTTTCCATTATACTCTTAATTAATATGACTAATAAAATATTGTTATGACATATTTTATTTACTAAATTTATTTTATTTATATTTTCTTATTTTAATTTAATATTTTATTATTTATAATTTTAAATT
>JANZXP010000196.1:49722248-49732608 GCA_027576715.1 Erythroxylum flavicans | reverse complement strand
TATTTATATATTTTAAATTTAATTATATTTATTAGTAATTATTAAAATTTAACTACATATAATTTAATTATAAAAATTAAATAAAATTAAGTTATTGATAATTAATTTTAATTTATTAAATATATAATCTTGAATTAAATTATTCATAATTTTTATTAAAATTTAAATAATTAAATAATATTAAATGATAGTAAATTAGATTAAAAAACAGAAACAAGAAACACAAATTTTTTTATAATTTTTATAATTTTTGAAAACTAGAAGAAATCAAAACTAAAAATAGAAACAAAAAACTTAAACAAACAAAATTTTTTTACTAAATTTTAAAACAAAAACAAAAATTAATAATAAAAATAAAAGCAAACTAATCACTTTCATTCTTATCTTCCTTTCTTACACTTTCAACAGCAGTGTCCATTTATTAGTCACGTTGACGTTTTAAATTAAACGGTTAAGATTTTTAAAAACTGTTTATTCAATAAAAATTTTAAAATTTTAAAAAAATCTCAATAAGTCGAGCATTTAAGAATTAATTATTTCTTATTCATATGACTAGCTCTTTTGGGCCGAATTGTTAAGTACTTTGTGAAGTTATTGGGCCGATATTTAAATTGGGTCATATTATAAATGGAAGATGAATCTGCTACTTACTCGCTGAGTGGCCCTGTGAAGTTTCTTAATTCAGGCATTAACTTATTCAAACACGAGTTTCGACTTTATGTCGTGATAAGGGTAATACTTATTACTTAAGCTTTCAAATAGTCTACTTGTATACCGGAAAGATTTTATAACACGTAACATTTTTAAAGAGGATAACTGACTGAGAACGAAGACAAGTTAGATTTACAAACGTCAATTAGATCAAACTCGTCACTTAACACTAAATTATTAATTGACAAAAACAAATTGTAGCGATAAAGTTTAAAGTACCCTAATTAAGGATAGTAAAAGGGTTCAAATTTGTTTTTGTAAGTCGACAAATCAATTTAAGTTAAATGATTTCCGAGTGAAACTCGTGTTTTAGAAACGTTTCACGTTTTGGATTAGAATTAAGGTCATGTTTGGATGATAGGTTTTCAGTCAAAAATCAGCCCGGAAGAGGATGTTAGTTGTTTGACATAGTCAAACAATTGATATATTTGTTTGATTATTTGCTCGTGAGTTAACTTATTCATCTCAACCAGTTGATTTTCAACAAGCTTCATATTATCAAAAACTTTTAGCTTTTTTATAAGGACAATTATGCCCTATTACTTTTGACTATTTTTAGACGCAAACTTACATTTGAGCCACTTGTTTTCCTTTTCTTGCTTTTAAAAAGAAATTTTTGTCATCTTTAAACTATTTGTAACAGATATGAAGACGCTTAAAAGGCTAAAAAAGAAACAACACATTATTCAAATTAAGAATTAGTCTTATTTAATCAAAATAAGTATTTAAAAACAATAATCCTATAATAAGATCTTGAAACGACGTACCTTAAAATTAATTGAATCAAATTTAAAAATATTCCATTATTAACTATAATGGAATAGTTTTATATAAGAATACCTTAATTAAGACAAAATTTTAGTGTAGCATAATAATAGGGCAAAATATTTAAATAGATACAATAAGTTTTTTAAATTCATATCCTCATAAGTTATTTTATACATGAACAGCTAATACTAAATAACTAATTTTATCAAACATTTTTAATAAACGACTGATGTTATCCGTTGATCAAATCAACTATCAGCTAATCATTGATAAAATCAATTAATAACTGATGTAATTAGCTTATTACAAAAAAAGGTCTAAATCCTTTTTTTTCTTTAAGTTTAGGGTCAGATTCGAATCTTGACTTTTTTTTTAATTTCAAGTCAGGTTTGAAATTTATATTTCACCGTTCAATCAGAAACTTTTTTCGCACACAAAATGACAATATTTTGTATATATAACAAAACAATATTGTCTTGTATATTAATAAATAGTTAAACTCGAACCAGTCAAAACTTGATTGAGATAAAAACCTAATTGAAATCATGTTTGAATTAAATATTTTGATAAATTGAATTTAAGTTTAGACTGATTAAAATAAGAAAGAAAACCCGAACCAAACTCAAACTATCCAAGTTGAATAGTTGCCATAAAGTGACTAAGCCCAGAACTATTTAGCACCGAGTTGGTTGTTGAGACAAATTTACTATTTTAAGAGTTAAAAGTACCATGTGTCGGTCTATAATTCTACGATTGCATGATACGCGTGCTCTCTCCAATAACATTGCTCAAACAACAAAGCAAACACAAAAAAGTGACTCATTGATAATGTACCAATAGGAGAGCTACTCCTAAAATTCAATATGATTACGAAATGATTAACCTTATCAATTTCATTTACAAAACGCTATAACACACATACACTAGAAGCTCTTTCACACCTTGTTTTGTTTTTTTTTTGGGATTCTCTAGATAGATCTCACTTTCTAGTCAGCAAACTCATGCCACCATTTACACTTTAAAGGCAACCAAAGGACATGTGGAGATACGGTGGGGAGATACTTATGGAGTACTCATCAGAAGAAGATTTTGTGTTTTCTTAAAAAACAAAGAAACCCCACGAGTGTGTGTGTGTGGTTTTTTTTCCATTAACAGAAGTGAATGAAGCTTGAGTCGCAAGGGAAGGTCACAGAGGGAAAGAGAAAATGAAATGAATGTTGTTTTATGGCTGAAAGTGTATGAAGCACTACTGATTGGTGGGATTACTTCTTCTCCAACAAGTGAAAAAAGAGTTAAGACAATGACTCTACACCAATATCAGAGTATGAAAATTTCTGCATGATTGAAATGCAAGGTAATGTGACGATTAAAATATGGTTCTTTAGCCTGCACAATCACCTTAAAAAGTTTCACACCAACTGTCCAAGCAAAACCATAGTTTCTTTGTCTTTTCCCTCCCAGTTTCTCTCATCCACACATGAGCAACACCCTCTTCTGCAAATGGGGTGGCTGCAATCCCTCTTCTCTCCATTGAAGAAGCTATGGTTTCGTCTGCATTCAACCCCAAGGAAGAGTATGTTTTCATCTACTCTACACCTATTTCTGCATTTTCAGAGTATATTATGTTCTCTGTCGATTGTGAATCTTGGATGACCAAGATTTGATTCACAATTACTGCTGTTACGATACTTGACTACTGTTTGCTTTCTCTTCTGTTCTATCAGGAAGAGGGATATACATTCTGTACGATGATGTCAAGTCCTGCCCTTATGAAGATGTGCATGTGCTATGGTCAATACTAGTGGAGTCACATTCACCTTCCTTGCCATCGAAACAATGAAGGGTCCAAAAAGTTGCAGATAGTTCACAGAACTGGGAGGAATCCAGTCATGTACATAATATATTTATGATGTTTTACACTCTTGTTGAAGGGTTTTTGGTTTCTTGGTTTGCTTCTTCAGTTTCTTGTCATTGAGTTTTAATATCATATTAGAAAACAACTTGCTTCACTCTAAAGTTTTACTTAGGATTCTATCAATCTTTCATTTTCTCTCTACACAGATATGGCTTCCATGGGAAAGTTGCTACCTTTACTCCAAAAATGGAGACGTGTTTATTATTAACGATACAGAAAATAAGAAGTATTGGGTAAAGTGTAGTTGTATTGCTCATGTAGTTGGCTTCTTATAGTTGGTTTGTCAGTTTCAGCAGTTGGAGGATTCTTGCTTTCACATCCACCAGAAGTAGACTTAAGAAAACCACTGAATTGATGGCACAACCCTCACGATTTAAAAAGTCTTGCACAAGTTTTCTGGTAGCCAATCTCTATACCAAGTAGCCTATTAACTCTGTTCTCCAATTCCACAAGACTTCCATTCCACGGGCTCGGTATTGAAACTCCATGGAAGTGTATTTGGTCTGTTTAAGTTAGCTTTTTGAGAACACCTGCATGCCTATATTGTATCAAGACCAATGATTCCTTTAACTTGTATAGGCGCTTTGTAGCGATGATGGCAAATTGAAAGCCAAAAATGCCTTCCCACCTTCAGTAGGCGAAGAGCTTCGAGTCAATCAAGTCGATACATAAATTGAGTTATTATCATAACAAGGAGTAGATTATTAACCTTGCTAGAATAGTCAATACATAGATTAAAAAAGAAAGGAAATTGGGTGTTGGCTGGACCATCACCCATATCAAAGTACCAATACTACACTTCATTTTTAGTAACTTCTATCAAATGCACAAGTTACCCTCCAAGTCGCCGTTAAATTCACATTGCCCACTTGAACTTTGTCAGGAATTAATTGATAAAACTAATAATTAAAAAACTTAATTGATTCGGCCAGTTCAACAGTAAAAACCGTGAGATATAATTTTTCGATTCAGTTTTTAACTTTTCAATTATGTTTATGTTAATAAACCTTGTTGTTAAAAATTGATAAATTAATTTTCATAGATTAATAAATTATTATAAATCAATTAATTTTTATTTAATAATCTGTTTGTTAATTAAATTTCAAATTCTTATATGGATAAGGATAATCTCTTTAAACTATATTTCAAATTCTTTAATTTTATTCAATCTTTAGTCAATTTTATAACGGCCTAATACCTGTTGAACCTTTTAAATCTTTTAATCTCTTATCAAAACATTGGATAAAACTTTGAATTAATCAAATTTGAGTCTTAAAAAAACTAATTCGGTTTGAACGGTCCAAAATAATTTAAAATTGATTCAATTAATTATGTCAAAATATTGTTCTCTTGACTTGAAATTTTGAATTGAGTTCGCAATTTTTTTTCTAAGTTAAAACATCAAAATGACGTCGTTTTGTTATTACTTATCAGAAAAATTAGACTCGAGGTTCCGTCAACCTAGACCTAGTGCATTGACTTCAAACCGATACAATCAGGAGGAACTTAGGCTCAGGAGTTAGACCCATAAGCAAACCGATCTATTTTGTTCCGTTGACATCCCTATTCACAAAAACATTAAAACGCTTAGGAATGTCAAAAAGGGCCTAGTTCGGTCAGATTTCAGCCTGGGTTAATCAGACTATGAGCCATGGTCTATCGGACCAAATTGACCTACGGGTCGGTTAATCCGTGATCGGGCTGGGTCACGGGTCACGGGCCACCATGGCCCGAGATTATGCCTCTTGATATCTCTAAAGACGCCCTTAATTAGAAAAAGAATAGTGAAAAAGAAACAAAAATATGCGTTTAATATATGTGCCAATTGAATAATATATATACAATACCAGTAATGGCAATTAAAAGTATCCTTTATTTTAAAAAAATAAAAAATATCTTCTATATGTGCCCTCTCAAGTACGTTACGACGCTCTTAAACTATATTTTGTCATTTAATCCACGTGTTGGTATTCCTAGAAGAGAGATAATGTTAGTCAAAAGAATGAATCACACGTAACAAAAATATGTAGTTACTTATAATATTAATTATGTATTTAAATGTTTTAAAAGAGTAATAATAACGTCCTAAAATTAACAGTTATGTTTAGGTAAACTTAACTAATATGTTATTATATACAAACAAATAATTATTTATTTTATATTAATTAAATATAGGAGGGGTAAATATTTAGTGGTATTTTTAATTCCCTTTTATAACATATTTATAATATAATAAATATTATTTAAACAACCGATAATAAAATAATAAAAATGTTAAATTTGTAGATTTTTTAGTTCAGTTTATCTTAATAATTCTTATTATTAAAAATTGATTGATTTATTAATTAACTGAGAATTTTTATAAATAAAATAATTTTCATAAATTAATATAAACAGATTGATTTTTATTTAATAAAATTTTAATTAAACTTTAATTATCAAACAATAATAATCTCATTCTTTGCTTTTGTTTCAATTTTTTTAATTTTGTTATATATCTAATTTATAACGTACTTTAAACCTTGGTTTAAAATTTTAAAATACCTAATTAACATTAGCATAGAAAGTATTGCCACATCGGCCAAACAATATAACCAACGGAAGCAAATAAGGCATCATGGGGTGTCCACAGATGGAGGACAAATTAAGTAGAAAAGCAACTTCACTGGATTATTATGAAGCCAAACTTTCAATCTTTTTGCCATTCCTGGGTAATCCGAAACTTGGTTGGTCCATGTTTAAGAGCAACGAACAGTGGGCAAGCGTGTCCAGTCTTTGGTTTTTACAGCTCGTGAACTAAGAGAGAGTGTTTTGAGATGACTGAAAAGGAGAGGATGTTTTGTCAGGTTGTGATGGTAAGTGGGCAACCTTGTGATATCCTTGTTTTCCCTCGTGGTCTCTTGTCAGAGTAGTTGCCAATTCACCTTTCTTTGTCCTTTCGATGGAGTCACCGAGGCAGAATATTAATATAACACCAACTCTTTTCTTTTTTTCTCCCTCTCTTCACGCTCCTCCTATTTGTATTTGTATTAAGAGTAACAAGAACATCTAAACATTGTTGTTAGAATTTGCTAGATAGCAGCAGGAATGAATGGCCTTCCAAACCTTGAAGATTACTCTGAGTTTGTTGAAGTTGATCCTACTGGAAGATATGGAAGAGTGAGTAGAGCATAAAGATGCTCTCTTTTTTTACTTGTTTTTGGTTTTTACACATCTGTTTCCCAATCTGTGTTCTAAGAAGTATATACAAGCTTGGTTTTTCTTCTGCAGTACAATGAAGTTCTGGGCAAAGGAGCTTCAAAGACGGTGTATGGCCTCCTTATCCCTTATCATTTCTTGCATAGACTTGTCAAAAGTTTTCTTCTTAATCTCTCCTCTTCTTGTTGTTTTTTCTATCGAAATTTGTTGTTGCTGCAGTTATAGAGCCTTTGACGAGTACGACGGGATTGAGGTAGCTTGGAATCAGGTAAAGCTCTACGATTTCTTGCAGAGTCCTGAAGATCTTGAGAGGCTTTACTGTGAAATTCACCTGCTCAAAACCTTAAAGCATGAAAACATCATGAAGTTCTACACTTCCTGGGTTGATACAGCCAACAGGAATATTAATTTTGTCACCGAGATGTTCACCTCTGGTACTCTAAGACAGTAAGCATTATTACTAGTTCTAAACTCCTGTTCTTTTTTTCCTTCAGTTTTCTAGTTTTCTGATCTGGGTAATTCAAATTTGTGAAGCTAATGGGTTTGTCGATACACAGGTATAGGCTAAAACACAGAAGAGTGAATATTAGAGCCGTGAAACATTGGTGTAGGCAGATTTTGAAAGGGCTTTTGTATCTCCATAGTCATGACCCCCCTATAATTCACAGAGATCTGAAGTGTGATAATATTTTCATTAATGGCAATCAAGGAGAAGTTAAAATTGGTGATCTTGGCCTGGCTGCAATCCTTAAGAAATCCCATGCGGCTCGCTGTGTTGGTAAGCTAGGACTTTTTCAGAAACTTTCTGTGTCTGGTTTCATTCTTTGATAGTTGACACTAACGCTCAATCATTCACTAGTTATTTTTTAAGTCCCTTTAGTTTTGCTTTCCAGGAACACCAGAATTTATGGCTCCAGAGGTGTATAATGAGGAATATAATGAACTGGTTGACATTTATTCCTTTGGAATGTGCGTATTAGAGATGGTTACCTTCGAATACCCGTACAGTGAATGCAGCCACCATGCTCAGATATACAAGAAAGTTGTCGCCGTAAGCATTTCAAACTCTTCTTTCATCTTTAGATTAAGTTTTGTCTCCGTTTTCTATTGTCAACTTTTCATGTAGGGGAAAAGACCCGATGCTTTGTATAAAGTGAAGGACCCTGAAGTGCAGCAATTTGTGGAGAAGTGTCTAGCTACTGTATCCAATAGGCTGTCTGCTAGAGAGCTTCTGAACGACCCCTTCCTCCAAACTGACGACTATGGTTTCAGCAACTTTTCTAGTTACGATCTTCAGAATGAAAGGGATTATTACCATCCTGATGAACATTACACAAATGAGATTGATCTCTTCTCATGTCAAGGGGATGAACATTTGATGAATGTTGACATTGCAATAAAAGGTAGAAGGAAAGATGATGACGTCTTCTTAAGGCTCAGAATTGCGGATGAAGAAGGCAAGTTAAAAAATAAAATTCTAACTTTGTAAATCCATTCTTGTGCTTAAGTACGTATTGAATTGGAAGAACATTGTTCATTCCTCTACGCAGGCCGCATTCGGAACATTTACTTCCCTTTTGATGTGGAGGCCGACACTGCACTTAGTGTTGCGAATGAAATGGTTGCGGAGCTTGACATTAATGACCAAGATATTTTGAAGATAGCAGAAATGATAGATGGTGAGATTGCTACCTTGGTACCAGAATGGAAAAGGGGAATCCCTGGCCTCGCAGAGGAAAGTCCACAATGTCCACATGGTTACCTACTGGATCATTTATCTTCGAATGGCTCAGGCTTCAGAAACCTGCAAGTTCTTCAGTGTTCTGAAAATGGATGTGCTGCTATTCATGGTCGATTCGAGGAGGTAACGTACCAAGTTGGAGGGCCACAGCGATGTAGTGATGCAGAGAATGCACCGATTTCATCTGAGCAATTCAATGACGTGAGTTACACTGATATATGGGCTCAGCGGGAAGCACCAGAGTCAAGTTCACATCACACAAAAGAGATCCTGTGTGTTGTAGAACATGACAGGATGAATCAGTCTACCATTGAAAAAGGAAACAACGTCATAAAAAATATGAACAATCCTGGTGAATCCAGTGAAAGAAACTCCGCCTCATCAGACCATTCAGGATCCAGTACTCTACATGAAGATTATGAGAACGAAATTCGGCAAGAACTCAGATGGCTTAAGGCTAAGTATCAGATGCAGTTACAGGAGCTTAGACACCAACAACTGGGAGTCAAACTTGGATACTTGAGCTTGAATCCCAAGTCTGATAAAAGAGAGAAGAAAAGACCCAATCTTGCTGCTTTCCCTCCGAACTTGCCAAGAGTAACGAGGGAAAGAAATGGAGATTCCATTCATTCTCCAAACAGAAAGCATTCCAATTTACATTTCTCTGCACACGATGATAAGAGACGCAGCAAATTTGCGAACCAGACGCTCCAAAGCTATGAGGCATATAATCCAGAGCATATTGCCACAGCCAAGAGCTTCTACGCAGAATCTATGCTTCCACATTCTCTTAGCAGAGCAACTTCCCTTCCACTTGATGCCTTAGACGTTTAAAGTTTGAACGGTTTCGACCTGAGTCCATGTTATTGGCATAATCTTATTGTACTGATAGGATAAAAGAAGCCATGAAAGGTTAGCTTTTCAGGGAGATATATAGAACTTATCGTTATATTGTTTCTTAATGCAAATTATGTAAAGAGTCATGTCAAATTTCACATATTATATTTATGACACATAAATTTTATTATTTAATAAATTAAAAATATAAAATATACTAAAGAATATATAATTATTTATAAATTTAAATTTTCACCCGTAAAAATCTTATTTAAATTTGAACTCAAACTTTGTAACTCTTTAACATTTTTACAGGTTATTCTTATCTCTAATTGAAAGTGTACATTGAATTTAGGGTTCACAGTATTCATAACACACGGGAAACTTATGAAGCTCACATG
The DNA here is from genome assembly GCA_027576715.1 of Erythroxylum flavicans. NCBI lineage: Eukaryota > Viridiplantae > Streptophyta > Magnoliopsida > Malpighiales > Erythroxylaceae > Erythroxylum > Erythroxylum flavicans. Next base: position 49,723,037 of record JANZXP010000196.1, on the reverse strand, counting down.
CGAGAATGGGAGGAGTCGTGGACTTGTGGGTGTGACGACGGAGACGTTCGTGCACCAATGCATTCCTTTAACCTGGAATTGGATGCCTTTCTAATTATTTGTTTATACCTAATAAGATTTTAATAGTAAAGTAGGGTAATGAACTACAAAAAATATAAAATGCAAACGATCTTTAAAATATGAAGCAACTTTAAAATATGAAGGAAAAATTGCGTACATTATAATCCTCTTCAGACTCTCGCAAAGTAAGAAATTTTATGCATTGAATACGTTGCACTGAGTATAACCCTAATTCGTTTATTTAGATTACATTGATATGTATCAAGAATTTAAATCTAAGCATTTTTTATTTTCATTTGAAGATAAATTTTAATATTTTTGAAATTATTTTTTTGCATAAAATAAAAACTCCTTATTCTTTTTAATTTGTTCAATAAAAAATTATTATTTTATTATTTTATATACATTTTAATTAAGATATAAATTAAGATAAACAGACAAGGGGATAATTTATTTAAAATTTCTGTTAAAATAAAAATTTATTGTCAAAAATGCAATAAAGATATGAATATCGAATAAGAGTATGATATTACTTCGATATAGTTTGTCAAGAATCCCACATCGAAAAAATATGAGTGCATTCAACCATTTATAATAGTGTGCAAACTTTCCCTCTTAAGCTAACTTTTGAGAGTGAGTTAGGCATTTCAATATGATATCAGAGCCTGTTTGCTTAGATGGTTTAGTGCAATGCCCGGTTCTGTCCCTTTGTCCAATATGCCCAATAGA
>JANZXP010000196.1:49692950-49711099 GCA_027576715.1 Erythroxylum flavicans | reverse complement strand
ATCCCAATACACCAATACACTCACAAAGAAATACCCAAAACAAATCTTCCAACTCTCACCTCAAAAGAGGAATTTAATTAGAGTCAAATTTGTTATACAAATCTTTGACTTTGGATTAGTGCACTAACTAAGGAGGTAGTACTCTCCTTATATAGTCAAGAGCCTTTCCTCAATTATTGTCCCCAACCAATATAGGATAACAAAGGAGCCAAAAACTCAACAATATAGTTGATTATGAGAAAACCTTTGCTCCAATAGCTCGTCTAACTCCAGTCCGTAGCCTTATTGTCGTAGCCGCAAGTAAGCATTGGGACTTGTTCCAGATAGATGTCAAAAATGCCTTTTTTAATGGTGATCTTCAGGAAGAAGTATACATGAAACCTCCACTTGGGTGTGAACATCCACCTAATAAAGTTTGTCGTCTCCGCAAAGCCTTATATGGCCTTAAGCAAGCTTCTCGAGCATAGTTTGCTAAATTCAGCTCTATCATCAATCGTCTTGGCTTCATATCAAGTTCTTATAATCATGCCTTGTTTATCTGCAAAACAAATCAAGGGTGTACTCTTCTCCTTCTCTATGTTGATGATGTGATAATCACTGGCGATGACACTCAGGGAATTATCACTCTTAAATCCTGTCTTCATCAACAATTTAAAATGAAAGATTTAGGTCCCTTGAGCTATTTTTTAGGCCTTGAAATATCTTTTGATGATTAAGGTTATTACTTATCTCAAGCCAAGTATGCTATTGATCTTATCTCTCGTGCTGGTCTCACTGATACTAAGATTGCTTGCACGCCACTTGATTCCAATGATCATATCTCTGCCACTGATGGAACATCTCTGAGTGATGGTGCACTTTATCGACAGCTAGTTGAGAGTCTTATCTATCTTATTGTCACTCGCCCAGATATTGCTCATGCAGTTCACATTGTCAATCAATTCATGTCTGCACCACGTACAACTCACTTCACTGCTGTTCTTCATATCCTTCGCTATATTCGAGGTACTCTATTTCATGGACTCCACTTTAGTCATTCCTCTTCATTAGATTTACGTGCATACTCTGATGCTGATTAGGCAGAGGACCCAACTGATCGTCAATTTATTATTGGATATTGTTTCTTTCTTGGCACATCTCTCATTTTTTGGCGTAGCAAGAAGCAAACAATTGTTTCTCGTTCAAGCACTAAATTGGAATATCGAGCCCTCGCTGACACTACCTCTGAATTTTTATGGTTACAATGGTTGCTTCAAGACATAGGTGTCACATTTTCTTCAGCAATTCCCCTCTTCTGTGATAATCATAGTGCCATGCAGATTGCTCACAATAATGTCTTTCATGAACGAACTAAATACATCGAGATCGATTGTCATCTTGTGTGTCATCATGTACTTCATAGAACCATACAACTTGTCCCAATATCATCTCGAGCACAAATTGCTAATCTGTTTACCAAATCACATCCGCATCAATGCTTCCAAGATCTTGTCTCCAAACTAAAGTTATCGTCGATACTACCATCTTGAGTTTGAGGGGGAATATTAACGTATAATACATGATATCTTTTAGTCAACCAAATCCCAGTAAATTAGCCTTTATTTTTCCCTAAGATCATGTACATTAATGATGCCTTTTACTACGTTGATTTATTGCTTTACTTAATGACATTTACAATGTATAAATAGGAGGATGAAGGTCTCTTTCTTATATATGAAAATATGCAAACAACTTCTTCAAATCCTTCTGTCTTTCTCTGTTTCTACAGTCTCCATACTTGCGCTCACAACGAGCTGCGCACCCGATTATTCCCGGAAAACCCTTCTCGGTGTCGTGGCAACGCTGCAGGCAACGATCGAGCTCAATTCTCGGGGACGGAACCTCGTAGCCCATAGAGATGAGGCAAGAAGTTAAGAAGATCAGTGTCAAGAACATGAATATCGGAGATTTGATCGGCATGACTGTAGTTACTATACACAAGTTCCTGAAATGCTCAGGAGTTGGAGCAAAGCTTAAATAGGAGGTGGTGATCGTCCCAATTTCAAAAACACTTGGCTTGCTGCTGTTTCTTCACCATGCAGAGCGACACGACACAGCTAGGGTGCCTGCTCTACGTGACAAAAGAGGATCCGACAAAATATTTATGTAGAAAGAGACATTAAATAATCACTGTGTATCTCGACGGCGGCGTTCTTGGGGTTGCCTCGTACCCGACAAAACTTTCGATCCATAGCTAGCTTCTTCAGGGTCCGCCTGATACAACAAACACTGAATTGAACTGCGTGCGGCTTGACAGCCGACATTAGGACAAACTGCGGCTTCTCAACATTATCCATTCACATAATTGGTACGGACATAAAGAGACCTTACTTAGAAACCAGAAGTCCATCTGCAAGCTAGATTTAGGTTCGATCGAATTCAACAAATAAATGTATTGGTTGGATTCGGCCCTGACACTGAACCAGAAATTCAAAAAGAAGGTCACATTCATCGTCCAAAACTGTAAACGTGATGATGAAAACCGATTCATGTTTCTGTTTCTTGTTATCATCAAATTGATAAAGAACAGAAACCACATTTTGATCTTAGCCAAAACACAGAGGGCCAAAAAAGTTCTCTTGTCAACTGAGCTTACCACAAAATGCAATAGGAGTTTTGTCCTTTCTAGTGCGGTAACATGTCATTTCTGGGAGGTGGCTAAATTGCGTCCGCGTCTTTGGGGGACATGGAACAAAATAAGGCTTATACGAGGATGAGCAGTCGGGTTTACACATGTCAACCTGCATGTTATACAACATATATGTATGCTATACACTAAATCTTGGCCGTGTGTGGTGTTATAGAGTTATTTGGAAGAGTAACTTTTTAGACTTAAGGCTTGACCTTAAGTACTTGTAGATCATTAAGATATCTGACCCATTTCTCGTCGATACTATCGTAAAATTAAATATATTAAAATATTTTTGATAACTAAATTTTAAAAGAATGTAATATTTAATAAGAGAGAATGAGTCTAAGAGCAACCTTATTTATAGATGATATTTTTGTTTGAAACTTAAGTTGACTTTTTTAATTTGTTGAGGTAGATCATTAGGATATGTGATCAATTTCTCTTCGATACAACTGTAAAATTAAATATATTTAACTAATTTTTAAAAAATGTAATATTTAATAACAAAAAAGGAGTTTAAGAGTAAACTTATTTATATATGATATTTTAGTTTGAATTTACACTTTACTTAAAGTCAACTTATCAAATTTTAAATTGAGTTTAAAAATAAAAATAAAAATTAAATTTTACAATTTACAATTTACAATTCAAAACAATTTAATCAAATTAACTAAAATGACGTTTTTTTTTTGGTTCAAGTTCAATTGAATTTCAAAATTTTTGAATTTGTCTAACTTTAGCCAAACATAAATTGAAAAAGTGTAATTTGTAATCTGATCCTAAATAGGGATGGCAAAACAAGTCCGGCTGGCCCGCTTTTGTTCGGGGTTCACAGGGTCAAGGGTCACGAACCAATCATAACAGACCTAGTTGTTATATCTAAAATGACGTCGTTTTGTCCAAAATAACGTTATTTTGAAAGTTTTTAACTTTAAAAAATAAATAATGGGCCGGGCTTAGGCTACGGGCTAAGCCCTGGGTCCCATGACCCTAGGGCAGGCCAAAGGTGGCTCGGGCCCTACCTTATCCTGCCCATTGACATCTCTGATCCTAAACTCAATCATTGGTATGTCTAACCTTATTATTAAAGATAGTAATCGGATGTATAATGGTTTAAGAATAGGTAAAATAATTTCAATGTTCTCCGCATTTTATAAATAATGATAGGATATGGCGAAAAAGATTTTATCCATATCTATATATAGACCTTTTCGCATTTGTAGGCCCAGTACTTGTGGAATTTGATTTATCTTTTCTGTTGGGTTCAGGAATTTTCAGGGCTTGTTGTGCACTAATTCCCGTTAAAGGCCCAAAGTATAGTGGTCCTGGACTTGGATTTCTGTTCAACCCAAGTAGAATCCTGTAAAACTGGTCCTATTTAGATCAGAAGCTTTTATTCAGGTCCACTCATGAAGAGGTTGATGTGTTCAATCCGATTATCGAGGTTTAACTTGGAAAGGAAATTAGCAGGTATGGCAACAAGTTGGGCTGGGTGTAGGTTGCTCCTGATTTGATGGGGCCCTAACCTGATCCATAGGTTGGTTGACCTGAATTTTAGCTCAGTCTAATTTTATGTTTTTTTTAAAATTGAAAAATGACGTGTTTTATACCTTTTTATCATCTCGGTTCAAATCTACCTTTAACCCGATCAAATCAAACAATTTCGACCCGTGACTCGATCAACTCAACCACATTTACCATTTCTATAAATTAGAAATGACAATTTTAGTTTAGATGGACCAATTTCAAATTTTATAAGTAAAAATTGAATTAGATTAATTTAAAACTTTAATAATTTGAATTTTTTAAGATAATATATTTATATATCTAGTTATAAACATATGTTTAATTATTTAATATTTTTATTTCAAATTTTCTATTCTATTATATAACTTTTTTAGTTGTATTCAGTTAATTTTTCTATTTCATTATGCTCCCTTCATTTTTACAAATTATTATAAATTTTTAAATTTTTAGGAAGACTATATTTTAGAATTATTAATAAATAAAAATAATATAAAATTAAATAAATATAGTTTTATAAAATTAAATAATAAATTTTAAAGTAAATGAATTGAAATAACAAAATCAAACCATACGAGAATCTACTATAATTGATCTTACTTCTAAGAGAAAACTATTTTAATTCAATTTTTGTAAAAGAGATTCTATTCATTAAATTAATCCACTACGTATTTGATATAAATTATATTAAAGAATTTATATAGTTTAATTTTATTTTTAATAAAATATAAACTAAAAATATAAACAAAAACCTAAAAATTACAACATAAAAATAAAAATAAAATCAAACAATAATTTTTAGTGATTCAAATGTGATAAAATGCATATGTAATTTATACAAAACGATAAAGGTGGCAAAAGCATCTTTTAACTAATCTTTTTTTAAACTAATATAACTTTAATAGAAGTAATTTAAAAAATTCCAACAAATTAAAGCAATTATATTAGTTTCAACCTAATTTTCATAAAATACAATAATAATATAAAATAAAATTGTGTACTAATCTTTTAACGGATATTCCGTATGAGTTTACTTCTCGTTTTATTGATATCGTGTATGAACAATGTCAAAACTTAGATGATTATTGCAGACTTCAGTATATCCAAGTCTGGTAAAGATATCAAATCCTGCTGACTAAGTGCCCAACTAGCAAACTAATAATTCAGTAGTTTTTAGATACTTAAAATTATAAATAATGTAATCTTATATTTAAAAAGAGAATAAAGATAAAAGTCCTCCCAAAAGATTTTCATCAACTTTTTGATTAACTGTTTTTAAATTTATAATTTATTTATAGTATTATTAGAATAATTTTTGTCTGGTCACAATATTAGCTATTACAAGTAGTATTAGAATTTGAACAATTGCCCCTGCTACTTGTTCGGATCAATTGCATACATCTCGCTTCTAGTGGCAGTGTAGGAGTTGGAACTACTAAGAAACTTAGGGCTGATGAAAATTTGATGCTAAACAAGGCCAGTGATTAATTAGCAGCTGACTAATCAATATGTGACGATTCCTTGTGCGCAGAAATATACAAGCTACGTAAGAATCTGAGAAATCTTGAGGTTTTAGATTTACCTCCTCTAAAATTCTTGGAATGAGATCTTAGGAGCTTAGGATTAGTCAGATAATTATGAGATACTAAATATATAAAAATAAAAAAAGAATTAGAACAACGTACCACGTTGGACTGAAACCGAAAACAGGAAGTGACATCAGCGACAGAACCGAGATGGGCGGTTTTTGACAGACTTCTGAGCAGAAAATAATATTATTGACAAAGCCTAGAATAATGAACTAAGCATCTACTGTTAATTTTCTTTGACGAGCTTCTCCGACCTTTCACTGTCCTTAATGATCACTTGCGTTCAAGTTTTAATAGAAATATATCTGATGCAGTGTAACCTTCTGAGATTAACACATAAAACACAGAAGTTGAGGTTGTTGCCTGAAGCTAAGAGACTTGGCTAAACTCTTTCGTCTGTCACTCCTGAGAGAAAGAACACTTTCATGTTCTTTGAGTGGGGAAATTCTTAAACCAAATTAATCATGAACTTCTTCTGCGTCTTTTTTACAGAACAGTTCTTTCTGATCTGATACAACGTGTAAGCGTGAATATGAAGAAACAGGACAGGAAATTTTCCTGCTTTGGTTAACTTTAGCTTATATCAGAACAGAGTACGTTGTAACTGTTTTAAGAGGCAAAGAGCAATCCTTTTTGGCATGCGATGGTCTGCAGACTCAAAAGGAAAGAAACATGCTTTTCCTTTTTATGAATATTTCAGTTAGCCAATGTTGCTTTCACCTCCCACGGAACTAAAAGCTACTGCTAATTGTTACGTTCAGCTAAATTTTCGGTCTTTGATGGATTACCTTACCCCACGAAGAACTGATTATCTGAAACAAACAAACAAAATAGGTCGATGAGGAATGGAACAGATGAAAGCGGTCGAAGCAGAGAGTATCACTTTCAATATATGTCAGATGTAGATCGAATCAGCCGTTTTGTATTGTGCTTTTCAAGTATGTTGATGCTCACTCGTACTCGTGGAAATAACTCACTCAATTGGGGTTTGTGAGTTCATCTCTTCACTCTGACAAACCTGTCAATAGCATTTATACGCCATCATTTTGAGTTTTGTTAAGTATTTAATGCAGTTTGCAATATAAACTTGCCAATTAGGCTGATCCAGTGGAGAAGATTTGAATAGGTTAAAATAATATTATTTTAAATTTATTTCTTAAAATAACATGGTTTTAATTTTTAATTTTTAAAATTCAGTTTATTCAATCCCGATCGAACTCAAAACTGGTTTGTTTTTGTTTTTCAGACCAAGCCGGACTTAATTGACAAAACCTGCAAACACCAAATGAGACTGAAAACTGGTTCAGTAGAAACCAAGATATGGATATAGAAGATGACAGGATGATAATGCTTTCCAACGCTTAGTTGTTGTTTTGGTGTCAAGCAACCTTTAACTCAGATACCATAAACTTCGGATCATGTTTAGTATCTTGAAGACAAATAATGTTAAGGTGGTCATAGGAAATTCCCTCTGACGAGTATGATCATCTTTTTACGAGTGGACCATGTTTCGAGTGCGACTGAGCTCTGTAAGTACCACGCGGTGTACAATAGGAAAAAGACGGTGGGGTGGGAGTAGCTCATGATCCACTGCAAAAACATTCCAAAAGAAAAGTATCCAAATCATGCCTCCCAATACACCTGCCAAAGCTGTGAATCTCAGTCTTTCCTCTGCTTTTTGCTGTTTTGTTATTCACACCCCCAGTAAATGAATACAACAGAAGCAGACTGCTAAGAAACCACTTTGAAAACCTTAACGTTATATATATTTCTTTTTTTGACTTTTAAGGACATGAACATCCACAAGCTTTACTTTTCCAAATTAATACAAAAAAGTGAACATTACATATGATAGTTTTGACCCTTGAAAAAATGCTTCTAAACTAGCAAAGAATCATCAATAAGTTAGTCATTTTCACTTTCCTTGGCAATTCCTGTTAGTTCTTCATCCTGGAAAACAAGAAAAGCTGGTTCACTACATTGCTAGACAAATTGAGAAGGTAAATAATATGTAATGAACAAGAATGTAGTTACCTATCTTAATGCAGAACTGTAAATCCCTGTACGGAACTGATAACATAAAGGTGGCCTACCGAAACTTTTATAAGTTCTCAGCTAACAAGTCATGATGATCATAGTTGGAATGTGTTGATGTCGTGTGATGTTAATTAGCTTCCAAAATCACAAAAATTTACACCTGAAAGGGAAAGAAGGCAGAGATTAAGCTAATGTAAAGAAACAAAACATCTACAGCAAATCCAAGAAAAGTAAAAGAAAGGAAACCAAACCTTTTTTGGTTAGTGGGCAATGGAAAGTCTCCATCACCCTTAAAGGGAAAAAAATTCTTCAAAGTGATTCCCGCCTGCAACAGGGGACCAAGTTCAACATAAGAAGAAGAAGAACCGAAACATTTTCTCAAGAAAAACTCTCCAAAGTTATGAGATAAATGGCTTCAACAATATGCAAAAAAGTGTATATTCTGTTTCCCAGTTGAGCTTTCGTGTAGATTCACCCAATCCATGTGCTAAAAGGGAAAAGATTTGCTTCACATTAAGGAAACCATTCAAACTTTTGGCAGGAAATGTATAGGAAGTATGCCTTAGCATACCAAATTCTGAGCAACCGGAAGGTGAATTCATGCTGCATAAACGATTGATGCAGCTAGACAATGTGAATTAGTGAGGTAAAGCAGGCAGAGCCATCCAACTATACATGCACACTTAATGTATATTCGTAAAGCGACAGAGCGTACCTAACTATCCGTCATACCACTCGTCTCCTAAAAGAAGTTCAGCTCAGTGTACCCATGTGCGTATGGCAAAAGCTCCTCAACCTCAATCCTGGAACGAGAATAACTCATGCTCCTCTTTAATCGTCCTTGGCAAGACTCAACCTCTGCCCAAAATATACCATACACCGGCCTATGATCTGAGAATCTTGATTCTCCACGGACATAAGATAGTTGATGCAGACCTTCTCCATACCACAAAATTCTATCACACCTTCACAAAAGGAGAACTGGTAAATCAGCATTTCAAGTTCCTAGCAATTTGTCATTTTAGCTCCATTAAGTAAAAATTTATAACTGTCTCAGTTTGTTTTTAGTTAGGAAAACGTGTTACCAAGCTGGTGTTCGACGTTTCTCCTTTGGGTGCATATCATCGCCTGCATATCTGTCTGAATTGGTTGAATATTTGTATGTAGGTGGGAAATAAATTTTCCCTTCTTTCCATCCAACAAAAACACGACCTCGTCTCTGCTCTATGCGTAACTGCAAGAGAACCACTACCGAATCAGATGAAAACTTTACTTTTAAGAAACAATAGCAGTCTGTGATCTTCAAAATCAAAAATTAAAATAACAGATGTGCTGAAGCAAAGGATAAGTAAACATGCCTGATCTTTCTCTAACAATGCTCTCCAGCTTTGCATCTCAACAAGAGCCTTAGCAGTTCGATAGGAGAGAGCAATTCGATAGTTCAAATCACCAAGCCATATAACTCGGCTACATCAAACATGTGGGGTTATGTTATTAGACAGGAAAAAAAGTAGAGAATACTAAAAGTATATAGGATGTGAGCCAGACAACATTTGCCATTTCATGTTGTCTTAGAAACAAAAGGCTAAATCATTGCTAATGCTTTTTCCAAATCCATGGCTCCAACGTGAACACAAAAGATTTATTTTACAGTTTCGTTTCAATCCCACAAACTTCATATTCCTATAGTTACTGATAGAAACTGGTGAGAGTTCAGTTTATTGGCAGCAAGGTTCTTACTCATGCTCGAGGATTGTTTCTGGGGACTTCTCATCACCCGCATTTTGCACACGTGGAAACCTTGTCTTTTTAAGAATTTCCAAGACATCTGCATTCCGTCTCAGCTCATCACCCTCCCTCTGTCCAGAGGTTAAATGAGTACAAATGAAGCAAAAGCTTGTTTGATGTAAGGACATGCTGATTGAAATGGATCCCTGCCATACGAAATAGAACAACATTTATCCTTTTAGTTAATTGCTATCAGTTCTAACAATCATAAATTTTCAAGTGAAGGCAACTAAACAGCCGTGACTAAATTCGTCAATACCTTATTTCCAAGATAGCCCATTAGTCCTCTGCCTACACAAGAAACTTTCAAGTTTCTAACAGAATCTATCAACTCACTCCTAACCCATACAGTTAGGAAAATGCCAACCATTTGCTTACGTGCAACCAAACAGTATCTTGAATGACCTGGCCTCATATATGCATCTTCCGTAGATTTGGATACCCCACAGGAACCACCATAAGACATTGGTGATTGCAATACAGTACTTGGTGATTCTACAGGTCCATTATCATCATCAGATGAACCCCATCTGGAGTAATCACTAGGTCTTGAGTAGTCACTAGGCCTTGAGTAATCACTCGGCCTTGAGTAATCACTGGGTCTCTGACCCCATCTATAACTAGGGTCATAGTCACTTGACCTGTGACCAAAAATCACCCGATCACAAACACTAAATCGACGATCAAGTCGTGGTTGCGAAGTTGATGGGTCACTGTCCATTCTCCAGCTGTGAGTTGTCTGAAATGATCTGCGTTGAAACAAAGATGAGTTTTTTCGCCGAGAAGACCCCTCAAAATCAGCATTTATCTCTGCTATTGGCTCAGGGATAGGAGAAGGTGTGTAGCACCCACTGATGCCACTGGTTCCAGGAAGAGTGTTTAGAGTCTTCCTTATGAGAGCCAACCATTTTTTGGCAGGGCCATTGTCTTCTGCACCAAGAATATTGCCAGCATTCAAAGGAACTATTTCTTGAAATCTGAGATCACAAAAAAGTAAATAGAAACACTTCAATCATTACTTGGCAAGTAAAACATTAGACAGCATAAGGATTGACAATAATAAAATTCTGAATCATACCCTAGAACGTAGATGTCTGCAGGAGGCGAGGAGTGAAGCCAGTCTTCAAGGTTCATATTACTTGGCGGTGATCTTCCACCTACATTCCATGTACCTACAAAAATGCTGCCCCATATCCAGTACATATTAGCAATCAGTAGAATACCTTCAAAACCCTAAAAATAAAACAGAGAAACAATAGGCCAATAGCAATAACAAAATCCAAGATTACCTGTAGTTCTGCACATCAATGATTCGCGGATGGTCAAGATTCATTCTACCCCGTCTGATTTGCTCCGGATTCTTGTTAAATTTCTCTGCATCATAAAATCAAGAAAATTAACAACGATGCAAGGGAATGAGACCAAATTCAGAGACTTTACAACAAGAACACAACGGATAAAAGAATTTGCACCTGTTTTGCTCTTTTTGATTGTACATGGCTCTCTCTCTGAGAAGCTAGTCCTGTACTCCACTTCTGCCCCTGAACATATATTTATCACAATCAGAACTAGAACTGGAAAGCAGGAGAGAAACTCAACTAACATCAAAATGGACAGAGATTTTTCATAGCAAATCAGAAGAGAAGAACCATGTGGGGAGAACAATAGAGATTTGAGACAATCTTAAAGTTTTCTCTCATTGGATTTCTAGGGAACAAATGCCTGCAGTTAACTCAAGCCAGCTCTATTACTTGGTAAGGGTGTAGAGCGAATTGACAACCAAAATGTCACTAGCAACCATACCAGAAAGTATATTCCATTCCTTTTTCCGAGTCTTCTCAGCAGTTAATTAGAGGAAGAGAAATTGAGCTATATTGTTCACAGTAGGAAGAAGGTTTTGAGTATCAGATTTCTATTGAAAATCCCAAGTTTGATTTGAATCACGTCTTCATGCAGAAGCCGAGAAAATAAAATAAAATAAATGCCAACCTCCATAAACATTATCAGCTTGAAAGTCCTCACTTTTGCCCTTGATATTGAACCACTTTCTGACCATTTTCTTGGACCATGAAAGCTTCCGCAAGAAAAGAACAAAAACCAATTAACGACAATCAGAAAACTGTGTCAACGGTTCATTAAAGCGTAAAAGAAACAAATCCCGCTGGTTTACATGAAAATAAAGTTAAAACCTTGCTTTTTTTGGAATTCCCATCTCTCATTTTCACTAATCCTTCATACAACTCCTGCACTTCTGCTTCTTCTTAATAATCTCTGAGCGTTACTTTATATCACCAAGAGCTCATAAACCCGAGAAACAGAACCTCATAGCTGACATTTCTCCGTCCAAATCAACCGCGGATCAATGAAAAACAAGAACAAGCTAACAAGCTCCGAACTTTGATCTCAGAAGACTTGAACCAAACAGAGGTGTAACCAAATGGGACTCGTCCTCTTCGAATGAGAAGTTGAGAAGCTAGCAAACGGAGCAAGAAACAGATGGGTTCTCTCCTCGATTTCCTCTTCTAGCGGTAGTTATGTATATGAAGACAATGACACAGAATAAAGAAGCAGGATTAGTCCAAGAAAGACGAAAGCTTTAATGCGTGGAAGTGAGACAAGATTCTTGAAGTAGAAACAAGCCAATGCGGTAGACAAATATAGAGAGAAAGAGACAGACAGAGAAAGAGTAAAAGCAGACTTAAGGCAGAGAAGAGGAACAGGAACAAGAACACATATATTAAGCTTCTCTCTCTATGTCTATCCTTGAAACAAAGGACGCCTCGTTCTTAGTGAACAGCGAAGTATCAAATTTGAACAGAATAAAGTGCAGAGAGAGAGAAAGCAGGACATGGAAGACTTGGTCTAAGGCCTCTCTTTTCTTTTATTGTTTGCCACAAATCTCAAGGCAGGCAGGCAGGCAACAAACATGATGGAAAAAACGGGCAGGTCGTTTCAATGGTACTCTTCTCATAAAACGACAACATTCACCATTCATTCAGCCATTAAAGCCAGCCTTCCTCCCTTACTGCTGGTCTTCCATCAAAGTGAAAAAGCAAATGTTAAAGAAGGAAAAAAAAGAAGAGAGTGGAAGTATATTACCATGACCTGTTTTTCTTCTCTTGCTATCTATCTCTTGTCTCTTTTTCTCTTTTATTATTATTTTTGGGTGGTTTCTTTGATGTTTGTGTCATCTTCTTTTCTTGGCAAGTGAATGCTTTACTTAGACAAAGGAATGTCAAGTGTTTTCTGCCCAATGAACTTTCCTTTTTTGGGATTTATTTTACTCTGTCATAAAATCCCTTCCTAAAAGACATAAATCTCCTTTTCACTTTAAGAAGATTTTTACATTTTTAAAATTATTAAAAATTTATTCTAATTTTCAGTTTTTTAAAAAATCTCTTTCCTAAAATTTAGTTAAAAAAAACAAATGACTACGTATAATATGAATATTATACTTGAAAGTCACATGTTCGAATAATAGAAACATACTCTTTGTAATAAATACAAAGGGAATGCTGCATACATTGATGACAATCGCCTTATCTTAGCAAAACGGGGAGCTTTGTACACTGGAGTACGTTTTATTTGCATTTTTAATATAATAACTCAAATTAGCTTTTAAACTTAACTTTAATTAATTAAATTTGACTATTAAATTATCAATTTAAGTCAAATTTAATTAGTTCAGTTCTAATTGAAGAGTTTGATTAAATGATCGTGTAAATAACATTTAGTTAGTTCATGTGTAATATTTATATTACTTGAGTTTTATCATTTTCTTAACAAATTTTTAAAAAAAGCTCTTTTGAAAAAAGCAATAATTTTAAAGTTAAGAAATTTTTATAAAGATTTTTAAATTATAAAGGAGTTTTACCATTCTCATGTTTTTAATTTCATAAAATATATATAGTATTATGCTTTGAATTTTGGATTTATCCCTAAGAACAAAGCACTTGTCCTCGTTTATGTGTGCTTATGATTTTTTGTTTTTTGTTTTGTGATCTTAACTTCCAACTTCCAACCATTCATTCTCAACTCAATTTGTTAACATCAAACACTGCCAACCTATCACTTTTTATGGATCAAAGAGATTTCTATGCAACATTCTACGTGACTTCATGAATAACTAATCAAACCTCTCCAATTCTTGCATTAATATAAAATTCGGGCTGAGTGTGATAATGATAAATAAGTACATTTTAAATTTTTAATTAATAATATTTTGTTTTAATTTAGTAACTATTATATGTTTTAATTATAAGGTTGACAAAAAAATTTACTAATCACTTTTATCAATTTGCTTGAACGGAAATCTTTTGTATAGTTTAGTTGAATATAATAAGAATTTAATGATTGAATTTAATAAAAAATAATATTTAAAGGTCAATCACTTATGGTTTATGGTCACACAAAGTATCTATTCTTGAATCTAACTTGATGATGATGTGCTCCGCCGCTGATTCTTACTTCTTTTTGGCCGGCTTCTCCGTAATTAAATAAAGAAGACAACAATAGATTTACATTTAAGTTTCTCTAATTTTCCAAACTTTTGACTCACCTTAACACACCAAGAAGACCTACTTTTTTATTTATTTAAACCCTTTTTATGATAATAAATTTAAATATTACTCTTTTTTATATTGTTCATGATTTTTTAGCAGCGAATTTTATAATAAGTTTAGGATTAAATTCATTAATCTTTGTTGGACAATCTCCAACGTTCCCACATTCCAAATGGAAAATGCTTTTTGGTGCGTTGGACTGATCAAGTTTGGTTTTGATTGGAAGTTTGGTCCCAAATAGAGATGATTAAGGTTTCCACGGAGGTGTCATCTTGTTGTTGCTAAGTAGATATAAACACAACCAGTTGTCCCACGACATTGTGTCTGCTTTCACTTTATTCCTTGGAAAAGGAAAAAGGATACTCACTTGCACCTTAAATGGAGGTGGATTGTTTTTTCAAGCTTGCATCGGTGTTCCGTTTAACACTCTAATACAAGGATAATCATTTCACTAAATTAGTGAAAGGGTTAAATACATTGGACTGACTCTTTTAAAATTTTTATCATCTATATATTACAAATATGACTTATTGTTTATTTATCAGATAAATTAATTTCATTTATCATATTTCATCCTTTTTTAACCTTAAATAACAATATTAAAATTATTAAATTATAATACCGTATTGTTTTGGAATTAACAAATATGACAGAAAGACAATTAATATTATAAATAGGTAAATAATATACTTTTCATCCATATAATTTTTTCTTATAAATTGTATTTAAATAATTATTTTTATTAAAATTCAAAAGAAATTCAAACTTATAACCTGAATTAAATTTAAGTAATATGAATAAAACTTTTATGTTTTTTAGCCATTTTAAGGATTAAAAAATATATATATACCCTCTTCCAACATATATTTGTTTTATAATTCTCAAGATTTTATTAAAATAAGTTCCAAAATTTTATTTTGAATGTAGGAGCAATGGGGTTGAAATATAGAAAATAGAATCTCAACTAGGTGAAGAGTGTCATGAGTGGATTCCATTGGGTTCAAATCAAAGGTTATCTAATCAACACATTATCAATTGCAAACATGAAAATGGTAAGTGATTGTGTTTTTTTCATTCTTTTATTTTTTTTTCTCGAAGAAATTAGAACTAAAAACTAAACGTGTTCGAATTTTGCTTATTCTCTCCCAGTTGTGGGTCTAACGAAATCATTTCAAGCAATAAGGTTTGAAAAGCCAACATTGAATAAACCAAAGAGAAGTTGTAAAAAAGTGACGCCTTGTACATCAAAGAAAACTAAAGAAAAATGGGCCATAGTTTGATAATTAGATATCTAAAGAGGCAAAAAGAAGAAGTGGGGTTGGTCCCTACTACTGTGCAATGTTGCTTCCCTTTGACAGGCTTGTGTATCTTCTTTGGTATCTAATGGAAGCCATGGGTTCTGATTCAATCATAACAGGAATGAAAAAAAAAAGAAAGAAAGAATGTGAAGTATAGATGCTTAATATCTTCTCTGCCTCATTGTATGAAGTAGGGTTTTTCTAGAGATTCTCTACAAATTGTAATAACTTGGTAAGTTTTTATTGAAGTATAATGTTAGATCTATGAAGTTATCATTTAGTTTTTTAATCTATAATTATATAATTCACAAATAATACTTTTAATTGTGAGGTTAAATGATATAGTTCGATCAAAGTAATATTTATAAATTTTAGTGTCTATTTATTTTTGATTAATCATATTTTTAAAGTTGAATTAAATTATAATTTTTCTTATTTCAACTTTAATTTTAATCCATTAAATTAAAACTAATTTCACCAAGAGCAACAATATATTTTAGTGATTATAATCATTCTACTAGTTAAGGATAACACTGCTTATTAATAATTGTTATTGTTGTATTAGTAACGAGAATCTATCTATCAATAATTGGTAGAATGCTCTTGAAATGAATGTCTTTATAAAGAATAGAGTACATTCTTTATACTTTACCAACGATCAATGTCTAAATCTTTTTCGTTCTATGTTCCTTATCTTCCTTTTCGTACCATAGGTTGGATCTACTATTACCTATAACTCAATTCAAGTAATTGATACAAGATCACAATTCTGAGATTATATTTAGTTTTATTCTAATAATTGAAATCCCCATGTGAAACTATAACAGAAACAAATAGATAAGTGAAATTTGATACATCCGATTTCAACTAAATCTTAAAGTCAAAGATTCTAAACGCATCTCTAAGAAAAGAATGGCATAATTCCCTCAAATGGGTATATCTCGGAACATATAAACTATGGATATTCTGACCGTTGGGATCGAAAGCTGTAGATGAACCATGAATGATGATGATCACCGTTTTTGCATGTCTTATTCATATGAAGTTATATATGGACCACTTAGATTTTATACCGGCGGGCTCAAAATTAGGGTGCTCAAGGCACAAAAATAGGAGAATCTTTAGATCCCAAAATGCTATAATTCCTTTTGAATCTTTGATAGAGTCTTTATAAAAATAATTTAGAAAATGTCTCCTTTTTGTGAATCTAAAAACGTACTGAAATTTATTAATTTCCGAATTTTTAAGATAAGAAATAATACGTCGTGTATTAAATTCTCATATATTAAAAAATAAGATATATATTATTTCAAACAAAATATTTTATATATAAATGAAAAAAGAATAGTTAATACATAGACCTATAAATTCCACCGGCTGCGGACACAGTTACAAAACGAGTCGACAATTACATGTGATGAGGTGCGAGTAAGACATATTTTGTATTTTATTTTTCATGATCAAATAAGACATGTTTTGATGGGTCAAAAACAAAAAGTAAGCTCACAAGATCTCTGCTTTTGTCTCTTTATGGCCTTGGTTTCCTAAACTATGTCTTGCTTTACGACTTATGAGGACGGTGAAATCCCTCTAAAGACTTACGAGGCAGTCAAAAGCTATGCAAGGGAAGGGTAGGGAAGGAGATGGGAAGGAGCTAAGCTATTTCCATTTTGATTTTCCCCTTTCAGGTCTGTTTTCTTCTTGCTTTTTCTCGATGGACTTCACTTCTTTATATTCTCTCTTTTAACGGTGCAATGCAAGTGAAATTTCCATATAAGGAGAAAAGAAAATGAAAAGTTATATTTTCTGTACGTTTTAAGGCTAGTGTGAGTTTTAGGTCTGTCTTCTCTTTTTCCCACTAAGCATATTTTGAAACTCAACTTTGTTTCATGCTTCGTTTGTTATAGAACATAAGAAGTATCCTTTTTTTCTCATTTTTTAGATGCTTATATTTCTAAAATAACTTAACACGAACTTGTTTTTGGGAAAATAATTTTAGAAATTCACCTTTTCATTTTTACCATAGTGGGAATTATTAATATTCTAAAATTTATAATATTTTGTTATATTAAAAAAAAGATTATAACAAGAAGAGTTCATAAATTTACTTGTTTTAAATTTGGAATGTATTAATCAACGTTTTAAGAGTTTTTAGCAACATTATTTAAGGAACGGTTGACTCGTACGGTAGAATGGTAATAGAAATGAGAATAAATATAGTGAAAAATGAGAATGAATATTATCATTATAATTATGATGGTTGGTTAAGAGAAATAAATGATTACCATTACCATTGATACTGGTTGGTTTGTAAAAAATATTAAAAAATAAAATTTTATTTTAAAATTAATTATAATGTAATTAACTAAATAATAATAATAATATTTTAATTAATTATCTTGTAATTAATTAATTAATAAGAATATTTTAAGTAATTAATTAATTATAATATTTTAATTAATGAGTAATTATATTTAAATTAATCAATTATATTTTAATTAATTATAATGTGATTAATTAATTATATTGTAATAAATTATATTTTAATTAATTAATTATAATAATTTAATTAATTATATTGTAATTAATTAATTATATTAATTATATTGTTTTAATTAATTAACTATAACATTTAAATTAATGATTGAATTATATTTTAATTAATTATATTGTAATTATT
>JANZXP010000196.1:49669470-49681547 GCA_027576715.1 Erythroxylum flavicans | reverse complement strand
AATTAAAACAATTTATTTTAAAGATGTCTATTTCAATATTGTTGGAATTCACATTATAAGTTATTTTAAAGATGTCTGTTTCAATATCATTTTTACTAATTATTTCCTTTGACAAGATTAGGTTAACGGGCAGCAATGCTTCTAAGATGTTGAATGAATTTACTGATAATACCCTGCTAATTCGAGAAATCCATAAACACCTTTTGATTTTGTTGGTGTTAGCCATTCAAGAATTGATTGCACTTTTGCGTGGTCGATCTCTACACCTTATTCAGAAAAAATATGGTCCAAGTAGACAACTTGTGAACACCAAACTTGTATTTTGATTCTTTGGCAAACAAACGATTAGTAGCTAAAATGTTGAGTACAATTCAAAGATGCGAAAGGTGCTCTTCCCATATCCTTGAATATATGACAATGTCATCAAAGAAAACCATCATAAGCTTCCAAATGTAAGGGCAAAAAAGGTCATTCATAAGGTTTTGGAATGTTTTCGAGCCGTTGGTGAGGTCAAACGCATCACTGTAAACTCATAACGTCTTTCATAGGTCCAAAATGCCTTTGGAAGATCTTCCTCTGGTACTCTAATTTGATCATAAGCTGCCTTTAAATCCCTTTTGGAGAAGAATTGGCTCCATTCAGCTCATCAGGAGCCATGCAACTCATCAATCACTGAAATTAGGGATTTATACTTATTGTTATCTTGTTTAAAACTCGTTAGTCAATACAAAATCGTCAATCCCCATCTGCTTTCTTTACTAATAGAACTAGTGATGGTAATGAGCTATTACTAAGCCTTATTTATTAGATTGCAAAAGTTCCTTCACTGTCCTCTCTATTTTTGTTTTTTGGTAGTAAGGATATTAATATGGTATATAAGACTTAATGGCTCTATGTTGGATGCAAGGTAATGTGGTGATCATGTGATTGTTTTGGTGGTAGGCAGTTGGATGATTCAAACACTTGTTTGAATTCATCTAAGAGGTGGCCAATGTTAAGAGGGTATGAGTTTAATTGGAGGGTTATTAACAGAAAGTTGAATTTGGAAGAGAAAGGTCATTCCTTATAGGCAACTACCTTCCTTTTTTGTTAAAGCTTCAATACCATGCTGCCTTAACCCTTGAAATGTGAGAGAGACTCCCCCAATCTTGAGCGTCATGGTCAGCTGCTTATAGTCTATCTCAATTGGTCCAAAAGTCTCCAATCGTTGTACTCCCGAAACCAGCTGACATGCTGCAATGGGAAGAACATAACAATCTATTGTAATGGGTTTACCTTGGATGATTATTGTGACATTGCTGCAAATTTTACATTGCTAGAAAATGATAACTATGCTAAAAAATAAGAAAAGAAATTGCAACTACCCAACTATAACTAAAGACTAGCTCTTATTACCTTATTAATCGGAAGACAAATAACAACATAGACTAAGTTTTTTAATACCTGATTACTCATAATCGAGCATTAGTTCATATTAAAATATGATTGATTTAGGAAGGGGTATACTTTCCAGTGGTTTATATTTATTTAAAGATTCAATCGTATGCGTTCGGAGGATTAATGAAGAAAAAGAGATGACAACTGAAATAAAGAGTTGATTATTCTCCAGTGCTTTATATTATTTATCACAGTCAATTGCTTTACCTTTCCAACAGCACTGGACTGCTTGTGATTGAAGAAATAATTGACTTTTATCATCTTAAAGGTTCTTCAAATGTATTTCTTTTATTTTAAACGCAAAGTAATAAAATATGCAGCGTCCTTTTGACTCCCAATGTATGGTGCTGCAACATAAAAATAACAGAACCAAACTAAACATAAAGATGAAAAAGGAAAAAGAAAAAAGAAAAAAGAAATGAACTTTTCTTTTATAAATATATATGTAATAATTTACAATTATGTATTTTAAATAAATTAATAACTTAAAATTACTTAATAAAATTAATTTATATATATATATACATACATACATACATACATACATACATACATACATATAGGAACATCATAAAAGGACAAGTAAGAATGACCCCATAAATTTTAACTCTTCACTTAAAATCTCTTCTTTCTTAAAAGTTTTGAAGTCGAGTCGCTAAAGGGAGAAGAGGAGAAATTTTTTCAGTTAATGATCCTCTAGCCTCCTGAAATGTCCCTTAGTTGGATCAATTACGGACGTCCCCCTTCTAACGGCAATGTGGGAGTTTGGAACTACTGGAAGCCAGAGGCTGATGGGAACCTGATGTTGACCTGGGGGCAGTGATCAATCAGTATTTAAAGACTCCTTATGTGTAGAAGTGTATAGGCTACGTAAGAACTTGAAAGATCTTGGAGTTCTAGATATACCTCTTCTAGGACTCTAGAAGTAGGATCTTAAGAGCTTAAAATTAGTCCGACAAAATTGAGATATGTAACGTATATAAAAAAAACTGAAAAAAGGACAGTCTATGACCTATGTGTATATGAGCATCAGCTTGGAAAAGGACAAAATTCTGAGGATAGGTTGTTGGCCATGTAAGATGATGACTACCAATCATCTGAAACTGAAAGGTAATACGTGGCCCCAACTTTTCGAGAGTACTAGTACTAGACTAGTTTTGGTTGAACCCGCACGGCATAGCGTCCATGTTAATTTCATTTTTAAGGAATTTGGTGTACAACTGTAACGATGTATTGTCCTCTTTTAAGCTATGTCCTATTTTTAAAATTTTAATATATTTTTTAAAATTAAAAATATATAAGAATTTTCAATTATTATTGGTTTTATATACTTAAAAAACTTTTTTATAAAATAAGTGAATTTTATATTTTCATATTTGAGAATTTATGTCAAAGGAACGTATAGCACTTGATGATTAATAAAAGAACTAGGCATTCTGTTCTTTTGTGATTAGATACAGTGTTTTTCGTTTTGGAATTACATTAGACAAAGATGCTTTATGCATTGTTAGGAGAAAAAGTGGGAGCCAACGACAAAGAAGATATCATTTCAGACATGATGACTCTTTTGAAGAAGATAATGGAGAATTCCACTAATGTGGATTACATTTTCTTTTTCTAAAAGGATTTGAATGCCCGACAAAAGAAGGTGGTGCAGTGCAAAGAGATCAAACAGAAGATTTCTTGCTTATTGTTCGTTCCATTTCTCCACTGGGTCTGGGTCACGCTCAAAAATAGTTTTTCATGTCACTTCACGGATTTTCCTTTTATTTTAGATGCAAGAAAAGATTAGGGTACTTGCAAACAAAATTATGGATGATAATGGGCAAACTTATAGGCTAGCTTTATCAATTTGTTAAAAAATAATTTATTAGAAATTAAAATTATAAAATAACATCTTTTTTTAGTAAATTCGGACCTGAATTACTTAGACTTAAATTTTTTCGAGACTCAACTTTTATAACTTTAGACTAATTTTTAAAATTGAGCCTGAATCCATATGTCAACTTATTAAAAACATCATAATTTAAACTCATATGTCAATCTATTGTCATTCTTAAACAAAATTATCAAAAGTCATTTAAAATTAGTAAGGTCGACCCTAATTAACACTCCGATCACCATATATTAACCTTAAAACTCATTTTTGTATTTTATTGCTACGAAAATTTTAAATAATAAGAGATTTTTATAAGATGACTCTATCTTATTCGAAATATTTTTGTCATATTTTTTGTCAAAAATGATATTTTGTTTATAAAATAACATAAAAGTATCATATATGCATAAAAAACAACAGATAATTTTATATCAAAATGTAAAAATTTTAAATTAAATATATTAAGTTTAAATTTGATTATAATTAAATTTAAATATTAGAAATTGAATTTAAGTTTAATTTTAATTTAATATATTTTAATTCATAACTTCCAATTAATCTAATATTCTTTTTTCTAATTTTTTAAATTTATTAAGATTAATTTTTAAATATTTTAGAATTCTTTTTCATAATTTGTAAAGAAAATTATGGAAATTAATTTTAAATTCAATTTTTGTCATCAAATCAGATTTACTTTTTTTGGCCATACCAATGATATATAAAGACTTTTTGGGGCTGCGGACATGACTTAGTGAGCTCCTTTTGGGGCTCCGGGCGTAACTTAGTGGGTTCAGGGCAGCGATTGTGAACCCAAACTACAGCAGACCAACATAGACCCAAGAGATTCTAAGTTGTTATAAGCATGTACTTACTACTCCAATGATGTGGGAATGAAACAGTAAACAAAACGGCAGTATCCTTTGTAAAGGAGTAGAACCAAGCATTACATAAGCATTGTATATCCTATTCATTGATAATTCCGAGTGAAAGAGTAAAAATTTGGAACACGTGGAGATGTAAATCTTAACCCACATTTCACGTACAATCAGGAGACTTCATTGCTATGAAGAGAGGTCTTGTATGCTACTAATATAAGGTCTATCAGCTTAGTTCAGAAGAGCTCATCTTGCTTATCAATCAGGGAGAGTGAGTTGAATGTTCAGGGGCCACGAACGGGACCTAAGCAGAAGCAGCCACCAGCCACCTGGTCCTCTGGTATCATCCCTCCTCCCTTGGTAGTATCGATTGCTTCTAACATTTTCACTACTTCAGCCATTTCAGGACGTTTTTCTGCATTTGCATCCCAGCACTTGCGCATAATATTTGCTAAGGAACTAGGACAGCATCTGGGGATTTCCGGTCGTAAGTTCTGCAAGCACGACATGAATTGCATTCAAGAGTATGATAAAAATTGTGTTAGTACATACAAATTCACATAGCCACAGCTAAAAAAGATGAAGGGGGGAGACACGGTGTGTTTTGTGTGAATGCACAGATCATTCCAAAAATCGGATCACATTTCAATTTCTATACAAATTCTATACAAAGAATTTGATCACTTTTGTCCCTTTTCTTTTAAGTCATAGTTTCGTTCTCTTATGCTCTCACACTTCTCATATACTAAGAGTTTTGAATACCACAACTAAAGATTTGTTTGGTTGGATATTAACTAATGGAACGAAACAGAATGAAACGGAAAAGAACGATTTATAACAAAATGAAATGTGATATAATAAAAAGTTATTTGAGAAGGACAGAAAGGTTCATAATGTAATGTAGTAAAACATTGTTTGGAAGATGAATAGAATGAAATGTAATGTATAATAAATGAATATTATATTCCTGATATTAAAATAATTGTTGCAAGAAGTTTAACACTATAATTTTAAAACAAAAATCATGTCTAATTAAAAAATCACGCACAATCGTAATAAACAAATTTTTTATATTTGTATTTTAAAATAATAAAAATTTATTATTTTATTATTAATTATATAAAAATATTATTATTAATTATTTAATAAATTTTATTCTATTATATGTGATTTATATTTAAAATTTATTTATTTATATAAAAATATATACAAACAATTAAATAATAATTTTTATATATTTTCTATTTTTCATTAATAAAAATTTTATTACTTTTTTATTAATTATATACAATTTTTATTAATAATATAAAAATATTATTGAGGGTGATAAGCTTGTGGATTGTAATAAACGAGTTTGGGGAAAAGGAGGTTAGAAGCAATAATTGGTATTAAGAAAAATTATTAAGAGTATATTAGGTAGTATGTATTTATTAGTTTACGTTCCATTCTAAACCCCCGAATCGGAGGTTTCTTATTTTCACTATTTAGGATGGAATGGAACGTAATATGAAACCCTCCGCTTTTATGCCATCTCGTTCTGTTTCATTATGAAACTCTCAATCAAATGATGAAAGTGTGTTACGTTTCATCCCATTCCATTACTTACCCCTCAACCAAACAAGTCCTAAAAGAAAAGAAAAAACAAAAACCTGGAATGAAATTCAACCATCTACGGGAGGATA
Source organism: Erythroxylum flavicans (assembly GCA_027576715.1). Classification (NCBI taxonomy): domain Eukaryota; kingdom Viridiplantae; phylum Streptophyta; class Magnoliopsida; order Malpighiales; family Erythroxylaceae; genus Erythroxylum; species Erythroxylum flavicans. The sequence continues at coordinate 49,675,674 of JANZXP010000196.1, read as the reverse complement.
CCAACTATAACTGCACTGACCTCATTTATTATTTGGTACAAAATCTTCATTATTGAGAAGAGCTTCATTATCATTATCATTCAAATTTAATGCACCAAATGATATATCAATACTTTCCCATCCAAGATTATCTTCCAAGTCATTAACATCTACCAAATTTGATTCTTCAGAAACCCAATCCACTAAAAGATCAATATTATCAATGAAAATTGGATCAGTTGAACTACTTGTGCTATTAAGACTCCTAGTAAACAATAAAATTTAATTAATAGAAAATTATAAGAAATTATATCAAAATTAATAATGATAACAACATACCTTTCTCGAATCTTTAAATTTTAATGAACGAAAACAAAGTCATTCAACCTCTTATACTCCAATCTATTCCTTTTCTTGGAGTGGATAAATTCAAATATGCTCTAGTTTCGTTCACAGCCTGTTGCACTCACACATTGACTTAAAATACGAATTGCAAACCTTTTTAATTCTAAAACACTATTTTTGAATTGATCCCACCAAGAAACTGTAAGTCTTAAGATAACAAAAGTAGCGTTATAAATAAAATAAAGTGATAATTAATTTCATCAAATAAGAAAACGGAAACAACTAATACCCGGAGAAAGTTTTCCTCTTTCTCGAATAGCAGTCGGCATTCCAAAATCACCTTAAGAGATCTTGCATTGCGTCAATGCTAACAATTGTTGTAATAGTTAAAAGCATTCCTCTATTAACTTCTGCTTGCTTAGTAAGATCTAGTCTAAAATAGATACTAGGATTCAAAAATGCCCTAACTACAAATAACAAAAAAGAAAGTTGTCTCTACTTTCTCTCATTAATGATTTAAAGATATGGTGTATACAAAGAAGGCCTATTTTTCATATTGGCTTTGATTGCTTCTGTCGCTCTCTCCATGGAATCAAAAAATAACCCACTGTTGGCTTTTCTTCACTATCAGCCAAGCAAAGCACCTTCACCAAAGGCTCAAAAACTTGGAAAACAAATTGGCATTGAGACCAAAATTCTCTATCTTCCGGTATAATTTTAGAAACCTCCATTCCAACATTAGACCTAGTATGCTGAGATGCAATCTACTTTTCACTTGTAACCATCTGTCTTAACTCTTTCTTTATCGTAACAAAAGACTAAAGTGATAAGAAATTTGTTGCAAATATTGTCACAGTAGGATGACACAAATTCCTACCATTGGTTAATTCTTTTCTCATTAAATTCAATACTCATGCACTATTATAGATGAACTTGTTCACCTTTTTAGCTTTATGCATAGTCTCATCAATAACAGGAAAATGCTTAGGATCCCCTATATTCTCCCACATTAGGTCAATACAATGTGCAACACAAGGAGTCTAAAAAAAATGAATTATACTTATTCTGCAACCTTTTTCCTATCGCTTTATAGGCGAAATCATTTTCAGTAATAAATTGAACAATATTTTCTGGCCCTACTTCATTCACAACTTAATCAAATATCGCAAACAAAGTCTCAGTATTCCTAATAAGGCTAGATGCATCAATAGATTTTAAAAACATAGAGCCATTTATAGAATAAACCAAAACATTAATAATAGGCTCTTGTGTCCTATTTGTCCAACCATCACACATGATTGAATATCTATAAGTAACCCAATTCACTCTTCTTTCTGCCAAATAATATCTAATTTCAGAAACAGAACAACTTAAAAGTTTACTTCTTAAGTCATCAATCGAAGGACCTTTGAATCCTAGACCATAAGAGGCTATTGCATCCATCATAAGTTGATAATAATAAGAATGAGAAGCATTGAATGATGAAACCACCATCTAGCTACTGCCATATCAACATTGTGAGTCGCATCTTTTGATTGCATTGCACTACGAATTAAAGGTTGGGCTCCAGGAGTTATTCGTAGTGCAAAAAAACTAGTCACATATCTTCTTTCCTTCCTCACAACAAGTTCAAGTACTTTTTTTTGGGCCTAAGATGGAACACTATCAATACCACTACCACTACTACCTTCAATATTTCCACAATCACCATGGAAACTAGAAAACGTACTTCCACTATCAATTTCAAAATTCAACATTTCCCTTCTATCTCTCTTATGTTGATATTCTTCAAGCAATGTTTTCATTTGTCACTTCACATCATGGCTTACTTTTTTACAAGATTCCACATCTCCTTTAACCTAAGCTAAATGTTTCTTTAATCAAGTGATTCTTCCATCTTTCAAATGCTTATTACAAAATAAGCAAATAGTATGGTTCCTCATACCGGGAACCAATGCAGCATGAGCCCAAGCCAGATTATTGTATCTTCCTGAAGTGGGTTGATCAAGAGTACTTGAACTTCCTTCCATTTATCTGTAAAAATAAATAAATGCATATATCAAAATAAATCACACATAATTTCAATACACAATATGCATATCCATCTTATATAATATAACTTATTTTGTATGATTACATCATACATAATTCAATTTCATCGAACACAATTCACTATAAGTGAAAAACTAATAATTCAATTATTCAACATATATAATTACATAAAACATACATAAATAATTTTCATTTCCAACAATCACAAAACATACATAAACAATTTCTATTTCTAATAATTTTCAACAATTTCCATTTCCAATAATCACAAAACATGCATAAAATAATTTTTATTTCCAATAATTTTCAACAATTTCTATTTCCAATAATCACAAAACATGCATAAAACAATTTCCATTTTTGACAATTTTCAACAATTTCCATTTTCAATAATCACAAAACATTCATAAAACAATTTTCATTTCCTATACCATCACAAAACATACATAAACAATTTTCATTTCCAACAATTTTTAACAATTTTCATTTCCAATAATCATAAAATATTCATAAATCAATTTCCATTTTCATCAATCACAAAACATACATAAAATAATTTCCATTCAAACAATCACAAAACATACATAAACAATTTCTATTTTTAATAATTTTAAACAATTTCCATTTCCAATAATCACAAAACTTTCATAAAATAATTTCGATTTTCAGCAATCACAAAATATACATAAACAATTTTCATTTCCAATAATTTTTAATTTCCAATAATCACAAAACATTTATAAAATAATTTCCATTTCCAACAATTTTAAACAATTTCCAATAATCACAAAATATTCATAAAATAATTTTCATTTCCAACAATCACAGAACATACATAACCATTTTCCATTTCTAACAATTTTCAACAATTTCCATTTTCAATAATCACAAACATTCATAAAACAATTTTCATTTCCACCATTCACAAAACATACATAAAACAATTTGCATTTCCAGTAATAAAAAAACATACATAAACAATTTCCATTTCCAACAATTTCCATTTCAACAATCATAAAACATTCATAAAATAATTTCCATTTCCAATAATCACAAAACATACATAAACAATTTTCATTTCCAACAATTTCCATTTCCAATAATCACAAAACATTCATAAAACAATTTCCATTTCCAACAATTTTCAACAATTTCCATTTCCAATAATCACAAAACATTCATAAAACAATTTCTATTTCTAACAATTTTTAATAATTTCCATTTCCAATAATCACAAAACATTCATAAAATAATTTCCATTTCCAATAATTTTCAACAATTTCCATTTCTAATAATCACAAAACATTCATAAAATAATTTCCATTTCCAACAATTTTCATTTCTAATAATCACAAAACATTTATAAAACAATTTCCATTTTCAATAACCACAAAACATATATAAACAATTTTCATTTCTAACAATTTCCAATAATTTCAAATCAAAGTTCCAAACATGAGGATCAAGTTGAAGGGTATGATAAAATTTACATAATTGCCAAATAATGAATGATATATCTTATGCAATTGTTCATACACATCTATTCATAATATGATGATCAAGTTGAATGATATATTCATAACATGAGGATCAAGTTGAAGGATATAACTTCTTTGGAAATGTTTTTTTTCCTTATTTAAAGCTTTGAATCTTCTTTTCATTTCTAACAAACCATAATATTATATACACCATTCTATATTTCGTTCTTAAATATATAAGTTGCTTTTACAATTTTTAATTGGCATTAATAAGTCTAAGTTAAATATATAAGTTGCTTTTACAATTTTTAATTGACATTAATAAGTCTAAGTATAAATGATTGGAACCTAAAACATGTTCACAATTTGAAGAAAAGTTCTTTTTGGGATACATTTATTACATCACTACTTTCACACATTATATTATAAATATTTATGATACCCCACACATATATATTGTCAAATAATTCAATTTCAACATATTTTATACTCAATTAATTATTTACCCAAATAGGCAAATACTATCATTAACTATAACCGAATTATTATTAATTTACAATTGCATAATTTTACACTCAACTAATTATTTATCTAAAGTCAATAGTCAATAGTCAATATTTAAATACTAAAAATAAAATACCATTTCACAAATATTAAGAACTTGTCAAATAATGATTTAAGTCTTTGCAAGTTTACATCTTTAATATTGTCAGTTTAAAATGTTAATTTAAGTTGTTTCAACTTTCAATTTTCATCTTACAAAGTTGCAATTGAATAATTGAATTAATTCAATTCATCACATATTCATACAAGGCTATGCATTTCATTCATCCAAAAACTTATTATAAATTATCATAAATTTCTCTTAATCAGATAAAGTTAAACCAATCTTTATTTTATAACCAAACTAGAAATAAATCAACCAAACAATAATTTATCTCCAATTTCCAATCCAACCCACGCAAATCATAAAACCGTAATGTCTCATTCAATTCAACTCCAATATTCAATTCAAAAATCACAACACCATAACCATTCAACTCTAATTCCAACCCAGATACACGTAAAATCTCATTCAATTAAACCCAAATCATAAAACCAATTCCCAACCAATTCACAAATCTAACATCCAATCGATCACAATAACAAATGCAATTAAGCTTAAGTAGGAAAAAATTCACTAGCAGGAAAAACTCAAAAAACACACCCAAACATAATTCATTAGCTTCGGCCTTCAGGTATTAGAGTTGGGTGACTGTTACAAGCTTCGAGACCTCAGGTGTGTAGCGGTGGTTATGTGGATTTGGGCGAGGTGGCGAGCAACAACAATGTCGTGGTGGTGGTGCGGACGTGCGGTGAGTGAAGCCTGTGGATCGGGGACGTGTGGACTTGCAGATGTGGTGGATCGGGGAGGATGACCGAAAGAGAAACACCACCGGTGAGAGAGAGAGAGAGCGGCAGCAATGGTGCTAGTGAGTGAAGATGAAGAAGTGAGATGAGAGTGAAGAGTCGATGTGAGACAATGAGAGAAAGAGATGAGAAGGTAGAAGATGAAGAAGTGAAGAAGGTATGGGAGAGTGGTGAGGAATGCAGAAGTAAAGAAGGCATCGTTTTAGTTTTTTAGGGTTAATTTTTTGAAAATTACAAATCAGTCCTTCATATTTTCAAAAGTTACGATACTGACCGATATGTGGTCGATATTTCAGATACCGGCCAGTACCAAGCAAAAAAGACTGGTATCGATTGGTATTGACAGTCGGTATGGAGCAAAAAAGACCGGTACTGACCGGCATTAATGGCCTGTACCAATGGAACGAATACCGTTCCATTTTTCAGCTGGTACGGAATGGTATTCGTTCCTTTAGCTAGAGGTGAATCAATCACTCAAATTTACTTTTTTGAGTATAGAAGGTAACATGAAGGCATGATCAAATAATCCCAATTTGGGAAGGCTTGAAGATAACATGTAATGTCGTTCCTAAGTTTCATGGCCAGTTCAGCTGAATGCCTTATGCCATGCACACATAATATGATTCATGTATTCCTGATAAATAGATGTTTCTTTGTCTAGTTAGAAAATAACATACAGAATAACTAATATCAAGTTTAGTTATTCCTGCATTTTGAGAAATTGTTAAAGATACTTCCCCCTATCTTTACCTATTTTGTGACAACTTTTCTTCCTCTTATTATTATTATTGTTGTTGTTGTTGTTGTTATTGTTGTTATTATTATTATTGTTATTATTGTTCTTATTAATATTCTTCTTCTTCTTCTTATTAATATTAATATTATTTATTAATTTTATTATTATTATTATTAATTTTCTCCTTCTTCTTCTTATTAATAA
>JANZXP010000196.1:49639766-49662188 GCA_027576715.1 Erythroxylum flavicans | reverse complement strand
ATTGTTTGTTTTAGGTTTCAGACGTTACATGAGGCTATTTTCGTCTTTTCTTGATCTTGTCCGTCGGACAAGAATTTTTGTACCTCAATTTTGGAAGAAACAAAAATTTCTGTCCTTGTCCTCTAAAGACGGAACAAAAATAGGTGAGGACAGCAAGTAAACAGGACGAAGGACAGAACTTTTGCATCCTTGTCCACTCTCCTCACCCCTGAGGACACTAACCAAACATAGGGTAAGTTCGTACTTGTTCCCATATTACCACAGTAGTGGAGCACAGAAAGAATAGGTGGTCATGGATATCATATTACCAGTTATGTTGGACAAAATATAAAAATTGAATTGGATTGGTTAGAACCTTGAGGTTGAAAAACCTATTAATAATTCTATTAAAAAATAAATGGTCTTACCACAGCCACATCCAAAATGTTAGGAAAGAAATTGATTAATTATTTTTTTATAAGTTCATAGCGACCCTCATTTTTTCATTTCTTGCACAACATTATAATACGCACTTTTATGTAAGATCTGAACAAATGTTATTTGTTTATATATATCGTTCCACGTTTACAGAAGTTAGTTACTCTGTTATTAGTTATTTACTAGAAAACAGTTATAAAAAGTTTTCTATATGTATTTATAGTTTTATATCATTGCAGGAAGTAATATAATTTTTATAGCTCAAATTTGTTAATGAAATTAAGTTTATTAATTTCTTTGATTTTTTGCTATATTTCTTAATTAAAACATGGAGGAAGAAGGTTTTGTTTTGAGATCAAGAGCTAAAGGGAATCGAGAATGGAGAACTTGGTTAATTAAAGTACAAACAATCCATTGATTCTACAAGGATCAGATCTTCCTATAATGGTATTAGTACCAACTCCACTGATAGGTAACAATTATCTTTCATAAAGTCGAGCTATAAAGTTAGCTCTCAAGGCGCAAGTGAAGATAGGTTTTATAGATGACAAATATAAAATACCATATGAAAGTTCATTAGCTTGTGATTTATGGTGTAGAGTTGATAGCAGGGAAGGATTCCGAAATTTTTTTGAGTAGGGACAAAATATTTAAAGTACTCTTATATTACTGAAAAAGATACAAATATTTGTATATTTGATAAACAAAAAATTACATTATTATCTTGAGCTTCTTATATATAAGTATATAACTTATTACAATCGTTCCCTACGAGTCCTTATATTTTAATATCGCTGTAAAATTTTCTCATTGTCAATACTATCGAAGATATATTTCTCAATATATGTGATCATATAGTCATTTATCCAAGAATCTCCCATCTGATTGCGCAAGCGATTTTTTCACTATCTTCATTGCAGAAAATATTCTTTCCACTGATGCAGTAGTAATAGGCAAAATCAAAGCTAATCTCACAAGTAAAAATACCAAAGGGTACCCAACATCTTTTTTTGTTTCAACTAGCTTCTTGACAAGATCACTAATCCCATTTAATATCGAAAATTGATCATCAGATTGCATATGAACAATATAATTGTCAAGTTGATCAGAAAGAGTGATAAGCTCTACTTTAGAGAAATCAGAAGGATAAAATTCAACAAGTTGAATTAATTTTTGCTTATCAAAAGCGTAAAAAGAGTCGTTTGGATTCAAGCATGTCACACAAATAAGCAACTTGGTATTTACCTCATTGAAGCGATTGTTGAGTTCTTAAAATTGCATATCAATCACAGTGTAAAATAATTCCACTTGATAATGATGCGAATTCGTCTTTTTTGTGCATTTCACCTTGACCATCCCCGATATACAAAATTTTCATTCATATTTGGAATGGCAATATCATGGTTCTCACAAAATAAAGATGTTTCATTAAATAAGAACTGCCACCCATCATCCCTTATCATTTGTAGTTGTTGTTTGAAAACTTTTATCAAAGAAATTGCATTGATAATGTCTTGATCCTTCCTTTGCAATGCTTAAGATAATTCATTTGTGATGCCCAAGATTTTTTTCATCAAATGCAAGCTAAACACAGATTCATAAGATTGGATAGAATCAAGCAAAGCATATGCTTCACCTTTTTGATCTAAAGTCATGCCCTCTTCCATAATGATCTCTAGAACATCAATTATGGAGTCAAATGTCACGATTAAACTTGATAATGATCCATAATGTGTGCCCCAACGTGTGTGACCTAGTCTTTGAAGAGAAATTTCTTGACGTAAACCTTTATCATTTGAAAGTTCACTATTTTTCAGCCCTTCAACAATCTTACTAAATTGCTTCTCATGAAGATTTTTTCTTTTAAAACAACCTCCAACTACATTTGATAAGATTGAGACTGTGTTAAACAATAAAGCAACATGTACATGATTCTTAGCCACCGCTACAAGTGATAATTGCAATTGGTGAGAGAATAAATGAACATAGTGAGTTGAATTATTTTCTTTTAAAATCAAAGTCTTTAAACCATTAATCACTCATTGCATATTGCTAACTCCATCGTAGCCTTGCCCATGTAGAGATGACATACTCAATCCATGCTTTGAAAACAATTCATCTATTGCAAAGTTTAGTAATAAAGAGGTGTATCACTAACATGGATAATACCAATAAATCGCTTAAGCACACATCCTTTTGCATTCATATGACGTAAAACAATAGCCAATTGTTCTTTGATTGAGATATCACGAGACTCATCAACAAGGATAGAAAATAACCCACCTTGAAGATCATTAATAATGGCATTGAAGGTTTCAATTGCAACAGCTTTGACAATATCATTTTGTATGTCAAGAGCAATGACTTTGAGATTTTCGCGAGCATTGTTTAAAACAACATTGTTGATAGCTTCATTATAGTCAGCCAAGAATTGTAAAAGTTGAAGAAAATTACCATTATTACTAGAAGTCTCTGATTTATCACGACCACGAAAAGCCAATCCTTGACGTAAAAGGAATCAAACACAATCCACTGATGCAGTGAGTTGGGTACGATAGTCCTTTCGAGCTTGGTTGGATTGATTAGCATAAGCACGTTGAATATGTTGTTTTTGATTCATCAAATCTTGACATTTCTTCCAAGCTATATCGTGAGAGCTATTAGGACCTCCTACATGAATATGAAATTTGTCTTTTTTCTTCCAATTGTTAAATCCATCAGTAACAAAAGTATGACCACTTTAACAAAAGTATCACCACTTGCTTGACTTCCAATATCCCGGCCTAAAAAGATAGCAACATAAGTAAAATGCTGCATCTTTTGTAACACTATACTCTAACCAATTGGCATATTCTTTAAACCAAGATGGAACAAATTTACGATAAATATTTCCAAGTTTTCTTTGTGGAAAATCATGCTCAAAAGGTTGACATGGACCCTTTGCAAATAAGCCCTTCGTATTCTATCACGGTCATTAGGATGATAATCTGAAAAAAAAATTCGCAATTATAGATCAGACTGAAGATCATCTAAATTGACTTCTAAATGAGGATGCTTTAAAGGGTTGGGGCTAGAGTCTTTATTTGTAATAGGCCTTTTGAGAAATTTGTCCATAACTGAAATCAAAGTTAAGTAATTAGAGAAGATATCATGATATACAAATAAGATATGTACATAAGAACATGAAGAAAGAATAATGTTGTAAGAAAAAAAGTTTGTTTAAGAACCAACAGCTGCATTATTATTAAAAAGAAAAAAAAAGACACATTTGCTAATCCATCACTATTTTCAATTAATTATAAATTTCATATTTGATATTTCTACAACCCCCATTTTATTTATTTTCCTTAAGCACTCATTATCTCATTGCCCATTCTTCAATTTAAAAAATTTATTATTTGCTCTCTTTCCCTTTTGGCTCTAAATTGGTGAGAATCATTGAATTTCTCTCTATGTATTTTGAATTAATAAATTTCTTCTTTCTTTCTTTTGATTATTTACTAATTAGTAAGAGAAAAACTACAAATGCTACAATTACTCAATGAGTTTCACATATCCACATAAAAAAATATTATAAAAGTATCATATGGGGACAAATTGAATACAAAATAAACAAAAATTATCTATTCACAAAAAATTTATCTAATTAAAACTATTTGAATGACACTTTACACAGATGCAAAATATGAAATACATAAACAATAAAGCAGTCAACTAAATATTGAAAAGAATAGAAGGGAATTAATTAACTTACTATTTAAATGTAGAATTTATGGCAAATGTTGGTAATTACTTGTTACTTTGATGGGCATAACTCAAAGACTGCAACTTGGAGAAGATGAAAGTTTTGGGTGTGGTCCTCGTGGAGTTAGGTGAAGAAGAAGCCAAAAAGACAAAAAGTAGTGTGTTGAAGAAGTCAAAAGGGTAAAAAGAAAATCTCAATAAAAAAAGTCAATTAAGCATGTAGTTTTTATCTCTCTATTTGTAGGCTTTCATTTAAAAAAGTTATAGGCCCAGATAATAGTAATCTTAATAAAAATGAATGGGCTAAGATTTTATTTTTTATTTGATATCTTAATATATCTAAAATTTTTATTATTAATTTTTTTGTCACTAATTAAATTAATGGGGGCAAAATTTTATTTTTTTATGGGATCAAAACTTAAGATAATAATGGTTTTTTATGAATTTTTTTGGAGGTGCATCCGTCCCTGGTTGTAGGGATGGCAATTTCTGCCCGACTAGGCCCTGCTCGTTTTTGTCCCGAGTTTGGAAGGCCATGGGTCGACCATGGTCCGCCTGGGCGGGGCTTCAAGCTAACCATGGTTGGCCCGCGCGACCCACAACCCTTCCCTGCTCAGCTCGCGGCCTGACAAAACGAAGTCTTTTTGTCTAAAACGATGCCGTTTTGTATTTTTTTAATTAAAAAAATATAGACGGGTCGTCTGTCCCCTTAGCAAGCCGGGCAGCGGGCTGACCCATCCCCCTGCAAGGGCCACGGGCCGACCTGCGGCCCGCCATGACCCTCGACCAGGCCCAGCCCGGCACATTGACATCCTTGCCTGGTTGATAGCATGGTCACTTTATGGATACTGAATTCAATTTTTAATCTATGGTGTAGAGTTGATAGCATGGTCACTTAATGGATACTAAATTCAATTTTTAAAAATATCGTTAGTGCTTATTTGTAGGCATTAAGTACTATTGAGCTTTGGAAGGAATTAGAGAAGAGGTACGAGGTGTAATGGTCCTCTTATTTACCAGTTACTAAGAAAAATAAGTACAATTACTCAAGGAAATATGCTTGTTGTTAGATATTTTACAAACCTAAAAAAGATTTAGGATGAGTTGGGATGTTTGATGCCAATACCGAGATGTTCGTATGACCACTGCACTTGTGATATGGGGAAAACAACGAAGGATATAAACTCAAGTAACAAGCTTATACAATTTCTGATAGGGCTAATTGAGAGTTATGATCAAGTCAAAATTAGATTTTGGTGATAAATCCACTACCAAATATTGAAAAAAGCTTATTTAATAATCTTAAGACATAAAGAAATAATGTGGAATTTGGTGACAACAAAAACAATAATGCAATGCTAGTTACATGACTAATGAATAAGACAAATAAAGGAGGAAAAGGAAGTCGTAGAAGAAGAGATACAGTGGATAAATTTAAGTTGAAATATGATTTTTGTAAACTGGAAAGGCGTACTAAAGATACTTGTTTCAAGATATATGGATATCCAAACTAATATAAGGAATTAAAAGAGCAAAGATCAAAAGGAATTAAAAATATAGTGAATATAGTAGAAACTGAGAAAACATGATAAATATATATGGAATCAGTTAACTAACAACTCATTATTTACAGTACGATTGAACAGGAGGTTGAAATATTTGTAAGGGGAAAAGCAAATTCGAGAGAAGAAAAAGGAAAAAGAAAGAATTTTGCACATTTTGAAGTGTTTGCAAGTACCATAATGCATAGATCTCTTAGTTATCTTGAATTAATTGGAAATGAATCTTAGATAATAGACACTGAATTTTCAAATCACATGTGTATAGATGTTAAGAAAATGAAAATCATGACTCCAAACAATTAGCCAACCCTAGTTTACCTACCAGATAGAACTGTTAAGTTTGTTCACCGCACAGGAGATACAAACTTTACAAATATAATAACCTTAACTGAAGCCTTACATGTAAATAGTTTTCAATTCAATTAACAAGTTAACCATTATAGCACACATAAAATTAACCTTTTCTCCGTCTTTCTGGCTTCTATAGGAATTGAAGATTGATGAAACACTAGCAGTTGGCAAAACAGTAGGTAGATTGAATATACTTGATCCCTCTTCATTTGATCAACGTATCATAGACTCTCATGTCGTTAAAGCCAGTTGTTTTCTTACTCTTTTGTAAATAAAATGTTTATCGTAGATGGTGCAGTATGGAATAATAACTTGGTCATCCTTCCAATATTGTAAATACTTACATTTTTTAATGAATAAAATCCATTTTACTACACAAATGTTTGCGATATCTGTCATATGGCATAAATGTAGATGATTTCTTTTCTCACTAGTGATGTATATATAACCAAGTGTTTTAAACTTATCAATGTGGATTTATAGGGTCCATATTACACTCTTAGCTAAGTGGATCAAAATTCTTCTCACTATTATTGATGATTTTAGTAGATGTACATATACATATCGGTTAAGATATAAATCTTAGGCCCCTTCATTAATTCAAATTTTTAAATGACCTAAACAGAGTTCAATCTTGAAGTATAAATTGTACAAAGTGACAGTGGATCATAATTCTCGAGTCATGATTGTCTTTTATTATTATCCAATAATGGAATTTTGCATCAACGATCTTGTATTCATACCCCTCAAAATAATGGGGCAATAGAGAGAAAATAGTAAACATTTGCCTATTAGGTTTTGGGGATATTTTATCATTACTGCTACTTATATAATAAATCATTGACCACCTATTAGACTAGCTTGGAAAACTCCACATGAAATTCTTTTTCATAGACAACCATCGTATAAATACCTTCAAAGTTTTGGATGCATGTGTCTTGCTACAAATGTTAACCCTAAGAAAAGGAAATTTTACACCAAAGCATATCAGGGTGTTTTTATTAGATATAGCCATACAAAAAAGGCGAATAAACTATATGGTTTTCAAAACTATAAGGTTCTCGTTTTAGAGACGTTCAGTTTCATGAAAACATTTTCCCTCGCAAAAAACTGTAAAAACTTACAGAAGCTACTCCTTTACTGAAACCTTTTGATTTGCCTAAACTTGATGGGCTATTTCTTTTCACCCATTCAAATGATTTTCAAACAAACATACATTCTTTTAAACCACCAAATCAACTTAAATCAGTACAAGAATAACAAATAACCAAAACACATGAACCACCATTGTTGTTACTTGAAGAGTTACAATTAAATAACAAGTGTCAAAGTCAAAAAAACACTTGCATGGTTGAATGATTTTGTTTCCCATAATGTACAATCTACTCCTTTGTTTACCAACTCCACATTCCTTACACCAAACACATTTCCTTAGCATAAATTACCCATATATCTAATATTTAAGAACCATTTTCCTCTAACCAAGCTAGACTTAAAAAGGAGTGGGTTGATGCGATGAATGCGTAATTAAGTGCACTTGAAAGTACTATGACATAAGAGCTGACATAATTACGAACAAGAAAAAAGGCTACAACATCAAAATGGGTATATAAAGTGAAAATGAAACCTGATGGAATAGTCGACAAGTAAAAAGCAAGGTTAGTCACTAAAGGCTATAACCAAGTTGAAGGGATTGATTTCGTATATAGTTTTTGGCTAGTTTTGAAGGTAGTAACAGTCAATATTTTCTTGGTTATTATAACTGCTTATTCATGGTCACTTCATCATTTAGATGTCAACAATGCTTTCATTCATGGATATCTAAATGAAGAAGTATACATGACACCTCCTGAAGGGTGTGGTAAAGCTAAAAAACATCAAATTTGCAAGCTAATCAGATCGTTGTATGGCTTGAAGCAAGCTCTGAGATAATAGAATAAAGAGTTTACAACAACTTGGCTTCACTCAATCCTCAAATGATTATTGTTTGTTTATAAAAAAACAAACTCTTATTTCTTGAGTTTAATTGTTTATGTTGACAATGTTCTTCTTATATAATCTTCAAAATTAGAAATATAAAAGGTAAAGTAATTTCTGCATGAACAATTTAATACGAAACACATTAATCAGAAAAGCATGCTCTGGATGTTCTAAATGATGTTGGTTTACTTGGCTCCAAATCAATAACTATACCATTAATAAAGGGATATAAGTTTAGTAGATAATTTTAAGAATTGTTCAATGATCTAGAGCAATATAAGCGAATGGTGGGAAGATCATTGTATTTGCTATTTTCACTTCATGATCTTTCGTATACAGTTCAATCACTCGGTAAATTTGTTCAAGCTCCTATATCTTTACACAGGGATACAACTATATATGTTTTACGATATATCAAAGGTCTCCATCAAAAGGTTTATCTTTATCTTCTAAAAATTCGTTCGAGATTGAGGCCTATTGTGACATTGGTTGGGCCTTATATCTTGATAATAGAATATTTTTAACTGGATATTGTATTTTTCTTACCAATTCACTAATATCGTGGAAAATTAAGAAGCAAAATACGATTAATGTTCATCGGTAAAGGTAGAGTATAAAAACACGAGAGTTATGGTTTGTGAATCATAATGAATTATCTACCTCTTTAATGAATTTCAAATCCCATTAGAGTTGCCTAATTTTACGATGTGATAACCAACATACAATTCACATCACTTCTAATCCATTTTTTATGAAATAATTAAGCATTTTGAAATTGATTGTCATCTTATAAGAGATAGGTTTAAATAAGGGTTGCACAATAAAATTTTCATAGCAATATTTTGTTCATATTAATTAATGTAATATATTATAAAATTTGAAATGTAGTTAAAATTTGAAAACAAGATTTCTACTTAATTCCATAACTTGAAATATTTATTTATATATTTAGTTTATTTATATATATCGTTTTACGTGTATAAAAGTTAGTTAGTCTGTAATTAGTTAGTTATTGGAGAACAGTTAGGAAAGTTATCTGTATATAGTTTTACATCACTACAGAGAGTGATAAAATTTCCAGAGCACAAGTTGGTTCATATTAATTAATGCAATATATTATAAATTCTAAAATGTAGTTAAATTTTGAAAAGAGGTTTTTCCTTAATTCAATAACTTGAAATATTTATTTATATATTCAATTTATAACTCATATTAACATTTGTGTTATAATCTAATTATATATATTAACATTTGAACAGAATATATATATATGTTCTGTTCAAATGCATTAAAAAATAAATTAACATATATTGTTATGTATAGTTAAAGATTGATAGAAAATACAAAATTAATATATCAAAACTCGAAGAGGACACAGAACTTGCAAATAAAAAACAAAATATCATCCTCGTGTTAATTGATAGGCTATCTAATAATATTTGATATTTAACCTCTTTATCAGCTAAGGATAATGTTGCATACTACAGGAACTCGTCAGACTCCACATTTAAATGGGATTTTTATTGAGTGTTGATATATATATATATATGTCAACAAGGATAATGTTGTACTACAAAAACTCCTCGGACCTCACATTCAAATGGGACTCTTATTGAGTATTGATATTTAATATAATATATATTATTTGAGGAGTTCTTGTAGTACAACATCATCCTTAATTGATAAAGAAGTTATTTTCGATAAACCAACATAAATATGTGTATATATATTACAAAATTTGAAATAATTGTTAGATTAAAAAAAGTATGTTGTTATAGTTAAATTTGTTTTTAAAAGTTTCTTGTTAGCTTTATAACTTGAAAATTTTTCACTTATATGTTCAATTTATAACTCATATTAACATATATATTATGAAAAAATAACTATTAATATATCAAAAGATGAAGTCTTTGATATTCTATTTAATGTTTTTTTTTAAATATTAACATATACAGCTAGTTATGGTTAAATATTGATAGAAACTACAAGATTAATATATCAATACTTAAGAAAGATGTAGACAAGGTTTCATAGGTTACAGTTGGACCAATATTTAATCTTATGCAATATTTTTTACATCCACAATTGCTACTTTTTTGGATGTACATTAGGTAAAAAAAATTTAACAATTTATGAAATTAATTTGAAAATAAATGTCTCTAATAAGACATAATCATTTAAAGTTTTAATATTCCTTTTTGTCTTATGCTTTACTTGTCACGGGTAAGATTTTTCCAATGCACATGTTCTCTCGTACAAACCTATGTTTTAGAATGGGCAAAGTTGGCGAAGTCAAAAAACAAGTTCCATTACCACAGGTTTGGTGACTGTTATTTTCTTATTAACGTATGACTTTTGATGTGTGTGAACGATATGGTCAGATTGTGTCAGAAGATTATGTGCATTGGCTTTTCACTGGCTGCAACATGCTCGCTGATAAAAGGCAACGCATGTTAGACGACACCATGATTTTGGCATGAAGTCGATTAGTTTGGGAAAGGCCAAAAAGACGACTTAATCATTATCAATATTTTTATATTTATGTACTTTTTAATGAAAGTTCTGTGTATACACAATTCCTTTAAGACCTCCAAACTCCAAGGTCATGAGGTCTGTCACGTGATTTGCCGGCTTTCATGCTCAAATGAATGTAAGAGGGACCACTCCACTCGATTTCTTAGTTTTATTTTTATATTTTGCTTTGATAAAATAAGTAAATTCGTTTAGGACAAACAATAAGAGTACAAGGGGATCATTATGGGAGCTTGTTTTTTAGAAAAAAAAGAAGCCAACGAACGGTTGACTTCTTACTTACCTAATACATATTTTACATTACACTTTCCTAGAAATATGTAAGAGTGTCATTCACCTCTTTTCAAACAAATTATAATGTTTTTTAATATAAACATAATAAAAACATAACATAGAATAAAGACATTAAAGGATTATGCTAATACGTAAAACTCTTTGCTTTGCGATGGTCGAGAAAGATTATTAATTATACGCAATCTTTTTTTTATATTTTACATATAAACTATTTATATAACTCAAATTCGTAACCTTTCAATTACAAAGGAGATTTTATTAGTTGTTATAAGAATCGCCCTTTAATTTAGGAAAAAATGATAAATCAAACTAATAATATCTTCTTAATCAAATAAAAAATAAAAAATTTGTGATAAATTAAATACTATGAAAAATTAGATATTTTAAAAATTTTATTTTATATTCTAATTGGAATTACTTTGAATTAAATTCCTTTATTCATATTAAATAAATATAAGTCATATTTCAATCATAAATAGTAAGTAATATAAATTTATTTTATATTCTAATTGCAATGATTAATGAAAAAATGTTTTACAATATAAAGATCTTATTTTCAACATTAAAAAAAAACATTACATCAAACTTAAAATTTGAAAAACACCCTAAAAATCAAACACATGCCTTTTAACCCACCACACAGCCCAACTTTGGAAAATAAGTGCAAATTAGATACAAGTGGGGCAACTCTTGAATATGTTTCTTACAAGGTGGATGAGGACACATGAACATTTTAAAACCTTTGATGTGAACGGCTAACAAACCATGTGATGCCTGTTTCTTCATGTTTCCTTTCTTCAAAGGAATTATTACCTAATTCTATTTTATAAATGATACAAGAAGTCATCTTCTACACTAAGGTCCTCTTACATAAGAATATTATAAAAAGAGATTTAACATTTAAAGGTTTGTTATAAGAATAAAGTAAATTAAAATTAAAGAATTTTTTAATACTTAATAAAATTGAAATTTAATCAAAGAAAGAAACTCTTAAATAACAATTAACGGATTTATTTTAGTTAAAAAATTAATTAATTTTTGAAAATCAGTTGATTAATTAATAAACTAATTGATTTTAATAATAAGAGTTATTAAAACAAACCAAATAAAAAACCAATCGTTACAAAATTTTTATAATTTATTTATTTTAATTTATAATCAATTAATTAATAAACTGATCAAATTTTAATAATAAAAATCATTAAATTAAGTCGAATCAAAAAATTAAAAATCAAATTAAAAAGTAAGCTGATTCAAAAGTCAGTTTGGTATTTAAAATATTGATTAAGTCGACAAGACTGATCCGATTTTTTAATTATTGTTAAATTATAAAAATAACAATGAAGCTTTGATGGGAATCAAGGGCTCCCATGATAATTTATCTCTTAATGAAATCCGTTTAGATTTTTCATTAAGATGTGTTATTGCTAACGTAGCACCTAAATCCTAGCCTATAATCTATCTTTTCAATTCTCTAGCGGCCAAAAAAAAAAAGGGGCATGATAATTGATAAATCTAACGGCATTATGAAATTATCCACGAAATTACCCAAAATACCCCGCCGCTTCTGCCGGTGAAACTCGGGTCGTTATTGTAAAAAACACGGAGAACGAAGGGGAAACATTAATAAAATATTCGATAAGCATTTATTTCCTCCTAATTCACGCGCAACACGTGTTTGTTTTATTGCCACCGATATATATACATACATACATGGCATGATAACTTATGTATTGCCCACCCCAATTGGAGAATGACAATAAATGACTTACAAATTATAATGATAAATTATCATTTTTGTTTTTTTTCCAATTTTGTTCAAATGTAATTATTACAACAATTTAAAATTTTTATAATACCAATGAATATATTTGAGGTAATGATTATTTCATTAATTAAATAATAAACCTCTTCAATTTATCAATCAATTGCGATTAATGTTCATAGTACAAAATAACAAAATAAAAGTAAAACAAACCAATTAATATCAATATTAATTATTTAATTAAAAATCATACTATAGGCTATATATTTATTTAATTAGATAATTAGAGGAAAGAAAAAGAAAAAGAAAAAGTAATAGCAATAAAGAGTAAGGGAGAGGATAAAGAAAAAAAGAGGTAAATAATAGAGAGAGAGAGAGAGGAATGGTGGAGTTACGTTACTTTAGTAAAAGTAAAGGTATGGTGAGGTTTTTAGGAATTAGGAATATAGTAATGGATACTCTCTAGAGGAAGAGCACAAGAGGCAAGTATATAAGTACAGACAGGTGTGTGTGAGTTGTGGGGTTTGGGTTTGTGCGTGGGGTTGGTGTTTGGTTACTCTCTTTGGTCTTTTGGGTTTATCTTTACCACAAAATCCAAACATCACTCTCCCGCTTTCCCGCTTCTTCTTCAATCGCATTTCATCTCATCTCATCTCATACCCATTTCTTGAGTAGTGTGTCACTGTGTGAAAGAGAGCGAAAGCTTTCTCTGTCAGCGTGAGGAGAGAGTTTGGTTGCTAAGTTGGTACTGAAAAACGGTGAGAACTTTGTTCGCTATGTGGAGCAGCTTCTTCTCTGGCCATGGACACCCCAGAGAAGACTACCCAAATCGCCAATTCTCTCTCTAAGTTCGAGGTCGTGACTTACTCCTTTACCCACTTTTGAATTTCTTCTAGAGTTGGTTCATTTTTGAGTTTGATCTTGTTGTTCCCTTGCCTTTGGTTTGGTGCATGCATTTGATTTGGACTGCAAGTGCTTTAAATTTGTTAGTCTTAATGGGATCGGGCTAATTTTGATTACAAGTACTTCTTTTAGTTCATTGTGGTGCGGATCTCCGATTCAAGTTTGGTTCTTGCGGTTGTGGCTTCTGGGTTGTCGTGCTTTTCGAGTTAATTTCCTTGAACAATTAGGGGGCTCTTCAAATTTAAGATCTTTGATTTACATTTCCGTGAGACTTTCCCACAGTATTACCTCCTTTAGTTATAACAGTTCTTCCTTCTCTTTTCTCCTTCCAATTCCTTGGCTTTATCTGGTTCTAGGTCAAAAGGGGACAATTCCCGCTCATAGATAAAATTGAATTCTGAAAATGGTTGAAATGAAATTTGGGGCATTGGGTTCTTCCTTTCTATTTTTTCTATAAAATGTTTTCCTACTTTTGTTTTTTTTTAACTTTTAAACACTCAAGCATACTTCATATGATAGTTTCGTGTACTACTTCTCTTTTCCCTAATCTCTATGCTTCATTTTCCAGGAGCAGTTTTATGTGGGATTTGCCTTGGTAGTATTAAATTGATCTTCAATTTTATGGAAGTTGATAACACATACGTTCCCCATTGGAACTTGGAAGTGATTTATAGATTGAATTTAATCCCAATTAAAGAAATTGATTTTATAATTTTTGTGCTATTTCTTTTGATCCTTGTGTAAGAGGAAATCAATTATTGATTGCAGGATTCCCCTGTTTTTAATTATATCAACAATCTTTCTCCTATAAAACCTGTGAAGTCGGTACATATTGCACAAACATTCCACTCTCTGAGTTTTGCATCTCTTCCATCCATTTTCACTTCACCCCATGTCAGCTCTCACAAGGAATCTAGGTTTGTCATAAGGTAATTGACTGATCACTCGTGATAATTTTTTCATACTACAAACTACTACTAAGGGACTAATTTTCATCTTATCTCTTCACTGTTGTTTTCAGGAATAACCACTCAGATCTGGCAAAATTTGAGTCTTTGTCTAACAATGGGAATCAAGTCACTAATAATGACGGAGCCATTGTTGATGCATCACAGCATTACAATAACTCAACCGAAGTGCAAGAAAATTTTAATTCAGGAGTGCCTATCGGAGACACTTCAGTTGAAGCTCTTGATGAACATTTGAACTTTGCAATTGAGCTGCCTCAGACGTTGAAATATGACTGTGGCAGTCCTGATGGGGATTCAACACCTTTTTGTGGAAATCCAAATGATTGTGAGGTCTCTCGAGAAGCTTCGTCAGGAGAGGAAGTGCAATTTCAGGGAACATACCAGGTTGACCAGAAAAAAGATGCTACAGTTTGTGATTGGGATAACTTGATATCAGATGCTGCTGATTTATTAATTTTTAACTCTCCAATGGACACAGAGGGTTATAAGGGTTTAGTTCAAAAATCACAAGATCAGAGTGTTGAGTTTTGTGCTTCTCTTAGTGAGATTCATGGAGTGCGGATCGGTCATCCCATTGTTTCTTGTGAAAAAGAAGAGATAGAAGGTGCTTTCACTCAACCTGGAGAAACCATTCAGGCAAAGGAAATAAACCAGGCACAGGGAGAGTATCCTGCCAATAGTAACGCAAATGTGATCTTGGCTGGCAATCAGAGTGAGAAGATGGATGAGGTGGAAATGTCATTTCCTTGTAAGGTAAAGATGCGTGTTATCTCTAATTTTGATTTCTATTGCATAAGGTCGGTACTCTCAAATACATGATGTTGCCTGGTTTTTGTTTGTTTGTTTGTTGAATTAGTTATTGTTAAAACAAGCATCATCCATTAGAGGAAAGTTGAACTTAGTAATCATGATTAAAAATTTTCAGATGCAATGGCTAGGACTGCTAGGAAAGTCTTGTGATTCTTATGCCCTTGAATCAACTTAAACATACAATGAAGAAACTTAAAATGTCTTGTCTATTTCCTTGTAGGTTGTTTCTAACTTGCAACGTGGCTTTCGAAGGCGATGCCTAGATTTTGAGATGACAGGAGCTCGTAGGAAGAACCTAGGTGATGGTTCAAGTACTATGTCTTCTGTTTTGCAACAACCTGATGAGAATAATGTCACTAAGGATAAGATGCTGGTATCTCTAAGGCTTGGAGGTGATTCATCACGGCACATCTTACCTGGAATTGGCTTGCACTTGAATGCTTTGGCATTAACATCAAAGGATGGAAAGAAGATCAAGCATGAGACTCTTTCCTCTGGAATAAGTTTGTCCAGCTCTACTACTTCCTTTCAATCTCCATCAAATGTCAATGAAATTAATGAATCATTGACTTCAGCCGCTGCTGAAAAGGATGTCAATCCCATTGAAAATGACTTTCCACTAGCAGAAGATGTTCCTGGAGAGTCTGCATATTTGGTTAATGAGGAGTTAGTTCAGACCAGCCCCAAAAAGAAGAGGCATGTTCCTGCACCTTACATTCTACTTGTTTTGAGATTGTGCAAATTTTCCTATTTTCTGCAGTACATTTAATTGCTAAAAGTTTTAATTTCTTTTTCCTTATTTTGCCTCTATTAAATTCACCTTATTGTCTATACTTCCAGACGTAGATTGGAAGGAGAACCTGAGGCCTGCAAGCGATGCAACTGCAAAAAGTCAAAGTGCTTGAAACTGTAAGTCATCCTTTGAATTGGTGGGACTGCCTCTGTTGGACTTGCTAGTAGATTTGTTTTAGGGGGACACGGTTTGCAGTTACTAACCAACATAACAAAAGTTATTCTAAGCACTTTATTGCTGTTGGAATTCAGACTTTTTTACTATTACAATAACAACTTACATATTCTTTTACTGGTATTTTATAGTCAACCATTCTTTTTTGGTACATTACAGCGAGCACTTTGGTCACTATTGTATCTGTAAGAGATCTTGCAAGCTTCTTAACAGTATATGCTCTTAACATACATTCTTGAAAACAAAGAAAACCCTGTTCTATGGTTCCTTGGTGTGAATAAACTTCCAATTCCGCTGGATTTTCTTATCATATCATATCCTGCCATCTGATGTACCTGTGGACATTTTTGCATATTGCTCACGGTGTTTATTTCCTTTGTATTTCAGCTTGTAGCTCTGCTTCAATAAGGCCCGCATGTATCTGTTTCTGTTTCCATCTTTTATAATAAGGATGTAAAAGAAAGAGAAATTATCTTTACATTATTTCTTTTCCCTCAATCTTATGCTTTACTTGCAGTTACTGTGAATGTTTTGCTGCTGGCGTGTACTGCATAGAGCCATGCTCATGCCAAGATTGTTATAACAAGCCTATGCATGAAGACACTGTTCTTGCAACTCGCAAACAAATTGAGTCTCGAAATCCACTTGCATTTGCTCCCAAAGTGATTCGGAGTTCTGAATCTGTGCCTGAAGCTGGGGTTAGCATTTAAGGCTCTTCTAGCATTGTTTTTCTTAGCCATACAGTGTGAAAAATACTTTGTTAACTTGAATGCCTTCTTAATAGGATGATTCAAGCAAAACACCTGCTTCAGCACGACATAAAAGAGGATGCAACTGCAAGAAATCTAATTGTCTAAAGAAATACTGTGAATGCTATCAGGTTTTTCCTTGCAGCATGTTCCGTAGTCTTTTGATGCTTTCATAAACTGATTCATATAATGATGGTTTTCTTGTAAAGGGTGGTGTTGGGTGCTCCATCAACTGTAGATGTGAAGGATGCAAGAATGCTTTTGGTAGAAAGGATGGTAAGTTCGCCCAAATATTTGTATAATTGCTTGTGTACATGTTGGAACCTAAAATTTTCAACGTTATTTAACTTATGCTGTGATCTTGAAAAAAAAATGGTAACTGGTGCTGCTATGAGTATTCGCTGTCCTTAATTTCTGTTTTTTGTCTTCTTTTTTTATTTTTTCCTCATTTGCTTAGGATCTGTTCTGATGGAAGATTTAGAAGCAGAAGATGAAACAGAAGCACATGAAAATGGTGAGATAGACAGAAGCTCACAGACAACTGAAATCCAAAATAAGGAAGAGCAGAATCCAAATTCTACTCTTCCCACAACACCTTTAGGGCTGTGCAGGTTTGATCTATGAGCTTTCTACTGATTTCAAGCTTTTACTTTTTCCTTTGTGAAAATGTTCATATTATATTTTGGACTTCAGACCATTGGTTCATCTGCCTTTACCTTCACACATCAAGCCACCAAGATCTTTGCTTGGTATTGGCTCGTCTTCTGGGTTATATGCCGGCCAAAAATATGGGAAACCCAATATTTTCCGTTCGCAAGCAAAGTTCGACAAACAATTGGAACCAGTGGCAGATGATAATATGCCTGATATCCTCCTCCAAGGCAGCTACTCTCCCAGCACTGCCATCAAGAGTTCTTCTCCCAACAGCAAGAGGATCTCACCTCCACATTCTAACAACTTGTTAGGATCATCCCCTGGTCGTCGGAGTGGGCGGAAACTGATATTGCAATCCATACCATCGTTTCCTTCGCTCACTCCCCAGCATTAGAGTGAAATATTTTCTCATTAAGTTGGGATTAGAATTATTCAGAACTTGGTCAGTGTCCCTGAGGATGTCCTGTCTGTATTTAGTTGAGCTGTTCCTATTCCTTCTTCCTTGTATAATAATGTCATATCTCTAGCTGTTTCATAATGTTCAACTCCAACTGGCTCGTGTATATTATGGTAACATGTTTTTGTTTATCATCTTTATATGGGACATAGGTTGTAGGATTAGAAGACGGACTAATGCGGGCAAGGATTAAAAGACTCAATAGTCTCCCTCCATTAAGGGTATGAGCTGAGAGTTACTTTTGCTCGGAACGAGCCATGTCCTGATTTAGCATTTGGGTCGTATTTACCGGGTGTTGGCCAGGTCTGGCTGTGCCCTGTCGTTGAATTGGTGGTGAAGTGCCTGGATTACGTGTTGTAGCACCCTATTTTTATTAGGGTGTTTTAACACTGTACTATTTAATTTGGTTCACATATTTATGTGATTTTACGTAAACGTGTGAATGGGATTTATTAAAATATGATAAGGATTGGTTAACTGAAATAGAAGATGTGATTCTCTTCATTACTGGTTGTCAATTTAACCTAGCCTGACACATTAAATGTGGCCAGAATGACATTAGCCTGAATCCTGATCTGATTTAGTTAAATAGCTGCAGCCCTGACCAACTTGGGCTTCTTTCAGAAAATCTTGAGATGGGCTCAAGTTACAAATGTCTTGATTTGGTCCATTTTTATTTCTAATTAAAATTTATTTTATTTTATTTATGTTTCTAATTAGACTATGTTTGATTTGTGTTTAAAATTTATATTATTTTAATTAAAAGTTTTATAAATTCTGAGTTTATTGGGTTTTGGGTTTTTTTGTGTGGACTTTTTAGAATTCTTAAAATTTTAAGTCTTTCAAATGTTGAATTTAACAAATTTAAATTCAACTTAATGATTTAAAAATGAAACAACGTGTTTAACCGATATTTACAAATGTAATATACACTTTCAATCCATCATCATTCAAATTATTAAGGTAAGAAGTATCCTTTCAAGCGGTAACTTAGACTTAAAAAATTGTAACTTGATAAAGACATAAAAGACAAACTCTACCCATTACTCCAACCCACAACCGTAAGACACAAACAATCCCCCAGGCACCGACAGACACTCAAGGAGAAGTCGAATACATGGAAATAATTGTCAAAGTAGGAGTTTGTTAGATGCTGAGCTGACTCTTAAATAGGGTTTCTTATGACACTACCTTCCAAGTCGTTAATTCTCTTTAAAATCAATGTCCATGCCATAGTATAGTGTTCGCCCTACAACAATCAACTACCCCAACACTTGAATTAAAATTTGGTATCATCTCAACCATATTCCTCTACACATTATTATTGATAGACCCCTCACATATACTAATTTACAAATCACATAAATTAACTAAATAATAATTTAAAATTAAATAATAAATTTTATTTAATTAACCCACGATAAAATCTAATTCAAAATATGTCTGTATTAACTAATACAAAGTTTAGAAATTTCTCAAAAATATTACAAAAAAAACTCGAAATTATAACCTCTAAAATACTATATATTTCATTGACATTACTCAATTTATGAATTATATACATTAATTAAATTATGAGTAACAAATAACTAATAATAAAATAATAATATTGATTTAATTAATTTGTGATAAATTCTAAATAAAACTACATTCCCATCAACTAAGACAAAGTTTGAAAATTACTCAAAAATCTCACTATAAAAACTTGAACTCGTAGCCTCTAACAACACTATTTCTACGATTGGACCAGCCTAAAGGCCATAGTGAAACTTTTGTCGTATGCATTTGACAAGAATATTGGAGATATCGAATAGGGTGAGGATCCATTATGGCCAACAATATCCAAAAAAGAGGCATGATTGATTGCTGCCTGTTTTCTTTTTTCCCGATTCCATTCTAAACACTCTTGAGCATGTGGGAATGGAAGGCCATACACGACATTTCTGCTTTCAAAGGTGACTAAGATCCGAATAGGTTCACTCGCTAACACAGGACCAGCAAAGTCCGTAAAGGCCTCTCGTCCACCTTTTCAGAATCTTTCCAGGGAACACTGGGTAAAGCAATAGCTGGCCATTCACTAAAAAACAGAAAAATAATATGGACCTTTTTCATCTTTTCTGTCTCAGGATCGCATCTACTATTCTATCTCTATATCTTCTTTTGGTGTAGGTATAATCACAGTCGGTGCTTTTTAGCTGTGCACTAATAAATATATGCATAATTTATTGAAAACTTATAATTAGAGTAATTCTTTAGAAAGATATATAAGAATAAGTGAGTTAGATACAACCATAGGAATCATAATCTATTGTCTTAAAGTTTGTATATAAACTCACTTGGATCTACTTCAATTTCTCCCAATCTCTTTCAAAAATTTTCATTAATATCGGATCCAGTTTAATTTCTCTCAAGCTCCCTTAGAACTTTTCATCTGTATTGGATTCGATTCAATTTCTCCCAAAGCCCTGCAAAACTCTTCAATGGTATCAAAACTAGGATGCCAAAATTTAATAAATAGAAATTCATGAATTTGAGTCAGATAAATAGGTGATGCATAAAGTGGCTCAAATGCTTTCACATGAGCTTTGGGATAAAAGAGAGTTATTTCGATATAGATGAATCTACTTTGTGAGGAGGAGATGTTAGAAATTTACAAGCAGAGTAATTCAACGTTGAAAAGATAAAATGAGTAATATATATAAAGATAAGACTCGTAATTCGTCTTCCTTCAACTTTTTAATCTCTTAAATTAAAAGGCTTCTTAAAAAAACAACTTAAAACATGAAATGTTTTTATCTTCGACATTTTTCGTTTATTCATTTATTGAATTGTGTACTAATAAATATATGCATAATTTACATGATTTAGATAAATTATTTAAGTTAGGAAATTCAATTTAAGCAATGGATTTAATTTAAATATTGCTTATAATTCACAACATAACTTTATTCATGACTAACTATGTTTTTAAAAGTTATAATGAGTGTAGCTTCCCTCAAATCGGTTCAAAATTTTAATCTAATCATTTCACCAACCCTTGAGAAAAGTTCTCCATCTCCATTCCTTTTTGAAGAGTTTGAAGACAAGATGTAGTTGAGGTTGGTGTAGGGTCAAGGGTGTTGTTTGCTCCTGTAATGGTGAATGGTAGATATGAGCTCAAAAAGTCCTGCAGAAAAGCCATTCACACATGCAACACAACTCCTATCCTTTCTACTCTTTTCTTGCTCAATAATGTAAGTGAGAGAGAATGAAGAAGATCACATCACTTGGGGTTGAGGCTGGGGCTGGTGATTTCCAGCTTTTGTTTGCCTTAAAAGTGTGGAAGCTTTGGTTTGGTGGTGAGTAACATCAAAAATGTACTTGGAAAATGAAAGCAGAATTGCTGTATAGTTGAACTGTACGTGTCCACAGTCCCCGGATTAAGAAGCTAACACTTGTTTATCACCTTTTGCATTTACATATAGTATAAAGTCTTGATGATATATTATAAAATGTGGGTTGGAGACTCTATTCTCAACTAATTTTTAACTATTCTTTTTAAAATATATCAAAAATTATCATGATTTAGCGAGATTTTTATCGAAATATTGTTATATACTAATTATTAAAATAATTAATCCTCAATTGTTAAAAACAAAAGTTGAAAAACTCTAAATAAGAAAAAAAAGATGACATTAACAACTATTGATTGTTATTATTACTATAACATTGAGGAGAAATGTAATAATAAACACTCTACTAATTATGATATGATGCATAATTATGACATTAGTTGCGAAGAGATTTAATAATTAATATATAATTATTGAGAGCAATATTTAAAAACTATGAAGATTATTTCATAACTGAAGCCATGAAGAGAGTATCATTCAACATTATTAATTAATTATTTGTTTAGACTTTAGTAAGAAAAGCAAATTTAAGTATAGTCACCACCACTAAACTACTAATGTCTTAATGTTTTATGATTAAGCGTGACAAGGATGTGACAACTATACAAATAGTCTACCTTCTGGCCAAGTAAAGACTTAACGATAATCTTATATTACTCATTGAGTAATTATTAATTATATTACTCGACGAACTAATAATCTAAAATTAAATGACGAATTTAATTTAATTGATATTTTTACATTTAACATATCTTAATTAGGGGGGTTCGTCCCGTCAAATTTTTTAAAATAATTTTTTTAAAATTAAAAATATAGAATAATTTTTTTTAATTAAATTAGGGTTTGGGTTATTCAGACCCAAGTTTATTTGAAA
>JANZXP010000196.1:49622408-49638587 GCA_027576715.1 Erythroxylum flavicans | reverse complement strand
GAAAGACGAATTGAATTATTCGCTATGGGGCCCAATGAGCACCCGGAATAATTATTCTGTCTCCCACAATAATTCAATTAGTCTTAGTTTGATGGCTATATAAGCCAACAATTGTAAGCTAAGAGGACACAACTGAAGCACCATACAACGCTCAGTAATCCTCCTTCTCTCTGTAAACATATTCTCTGCAATAATATTTAGTTTTTCTAAATTCAAGCTCTCTATAGTTACTCGTGCAATACTCCGCACTATTAAGAAACAAATAGTGTCTTGCAAGATCAGAAACTGGGAAGAAAACAAATTGGTATCAGAGCAAGGTATGAGTAACTAAATTCCATAAGGTTTAATTGTTTGTTAAGGTTTGATATTAGTGTTTATTATCATTTTTGTAACATTTAAGTTCTTTTTGTTCTATGGTTTGAGAAGGAAAAGTTCAACAGTCATGCCTGGATATTTTGATAAAAGAAGAAGTCTTAAATCCTTAATTAATGAACATGCTAAAGGGATTCAGAGACTAAAGAAGATAAGAGCTAAACATGAGGAGGCTATTAAAGAATATAGAGATATTTTGTTTGATTCAAATTTCATGAAAATTTGTAATCAACCAAGACATCCTCTG
The DNA here is from genome assembly GCA_027576715.1 of Erythroxylum flavicans. NCBI lineage: Eukaryota > Viridiplantae > Streptophyta > Magnoliopsida > Malpighiales > Erythroxylaceae > Erythroxylum > Erythroxylum flavicans. The sequence continues at coordinate 49,637,968 of JANZXP010000196.1, read as the reverse complement.
TTCAAAACAGTTGAAGCTCAGAAACAAAATGCATTCTATCTATTGGGAGAAGAAAAATATTTTCTGTATGAATGTAATCGAGAAATCGAATCATTAGGCAGAAGATTGAGTATGTATAGAAGATGGATGCAATCTTATATTGATTAAATGATATTTGTTCTTCCTTATTCCTTTAAAATTAGGTAGCTACGCCGTGAGGATTGAAAGGAACAAAAGTAGAGTACCCAATTAAGCCGAGGAGAGGCGTGTGAAAGGGGAAATTGAGTTCGAAATCCAAAACGGGAAAGTACTTAGTTTTGAAAGAATAGGATTAATGAGTAATCGTTTCTTCTTTCCTCTTCTTTGATAATTCGATGAGTGACCACTAAGGCTCTTTCTATTTGATCTTCATCTTCCTCTAGATCTTCTTCTGGCATGGTAGGTATACGCGTGAACTCTATTATATACAATAGGCAACCACATCTTCCATTTACTTCTTTTTTTTCTGATTCTGAACATTGGCATGTGATTTTATATTGTTCTTCTTTTGAAGGGTATGTAGAGAGATTTGTAAAAGATATTCGTACAAGTGGTCTTGGCTATGTGACCAGAATAAACGATGGTGGACCAATCTTCAACAAAGGGATGCTTCAGATTGGGTTATGCTTTTGTTTCTCAGGGTTGTATGAGATTAAATATTATTGTTATTTTTTCATTTATATTAAGTAGAGATGGGAATGAATTGGGTACAATATAAAAAATATTTTCATACCATAATCCGTTTTTTTCCCTTTTGAACTTAGAAAAGAATGGTTTCCTTCTACTGTCAAGATTCATTACCCGTATTAGAGATGTTCATAGTCATGGCCGCCATTGTAGATTGGTATGGTCAAGTGAATACAAAGAGAAATGGAAATAAAAGGGTATTCCATTTTTCATGCTTAACTCATGATTTGAGTTCAGATTGCAGTAGTAAGCTTTCGGCCTTCAGGAGCCGGAGGAAGAACATAAACATAAAATAATCAAGATGCCAACGCAAAGCAAAAGCGTGCATCAGTCCATTCCTTAAGGTTTGTCAGAGTCTTTCGTTTTCCATGTCAGACTCTCCTCCTTACTTATAGGTAACGACAAAAGACAGCAAAAACCTTCAGAATGTGACCGTTTAGCGATGTATATCCTTAATTAATGCATATCTTAACAACAGTCGGCGAAGAAAACAAGCCCTTTTACCATGTACTCGAATACTTTTGCGCATGTGTATATGTGTGCTCCTACTTAAATATCCCGTATTAAGAGGAACATGGAAGAAAAAAATTAATATTTTCCTTTCTTTATTTGATCATTTATTTGCATTCCCATTTCACACGGGACTCTACTGCAGTTACTGTGCCAACCAAACCTCTCGAACCAATGCAGAGTGCGTCATTGTAGAGAGCATGAGACAAATGAGTGTGTTTGTGAGTTAGACACGAGGGAGAGAACATGGGGTGACTAAGAGGATATGCAACTGGGAGTTTAGTATCACAGCTGCTGATCACAACCCCGTTGTTGTGTTTTGTTCTTTGGTATGCATCTGATGGTCAATGGTTTTCAAAGATCTGTTCTTTTCCAGTTTTGTTGTTGCCCATTTGCCTGAACTGAAGTGTGGTTCGTTTTGTTTTCTTTTGGAAGGTGTTTCAGTGTTCTGACTTAAACCCATTTCTGGATTTTAGTGCTGCATGTTGGCAGTCTCACCATTCCTGTTGTTACTTCTTTGTACACGATATTGATGTTTTATTTTTATTTTTTTCTGACTTCTTAGGCTTTTGCTTAGAAAGATTGGAGTTTTTGGGGGATTTTCTGCTTCGATGATTTGAAGATCTTGCCTTTTTACTTTTTGAATGGTTGTTATATTGACTTTTTGAATTTGATCTTTTTGATTCTGGCTTTTCAACATTCTTTGCCTTCTTCTGTTATCTGTTTAAGTCGCTAGTTTCTGCAAATCCACATTGCATCTAATAGACAACTATCTGACTCCTTACTGTTTCATCCTTGAACTGATAAAATATAGCCTATGTTTTCAATTCTATCTCTTTGATATCCTGACGATTGATTTCCTGGTGTATTTGCGATTCAGAGGTTCAATGATCTGATTTGCAGTTTCTTTCGGTTAAAGATTTGAAGGTTGTTTAAGGAAGTTCGATTGTTACTGAAAGTTGTAGACACTAAGTACTATTAACCAATTAAGCAGGTAATCTAAGAAGCAGCTGTCTTTATACTTTGAAAATACCTGTTTCACATTGACTGATGTTATGATTTCTTTATCATCTAGACTATGCAGTAGCAATTGCGACATATACTATCTTGAAGGCCCCTGCCACAATTAGTTCGGAAGTTGGGGTGAATTGAATTGCTATTCTGGCCTGGATCCATTAGTTAGGTTACTGTCACTGGTACAAGGACCAGGCTTTCCAAAATCCAAACCAGTCCTATTGTTGTTCTCTGCTGGAATCATGGCAAGCTTGTTGCATTCTGAGTCCAGGAGATTGTATTCTTGGTGGTGGGATAGCCATATCAGTCCGAAGAATTCAAAATGGCTTCAAGAAAATCTTACTGGTACTAATATCTCCTAATGTCTTTGTGAAATTGTGATCGTGATGTTCACTTCATACTTGTGGAAACATTTAGGGGTAGGTTTGTTTTACCTGCTATATCGGCTGATTTTGAGGCAAACATCAGATCCTCCTGGAATTTTCAAAACTTTTTCTGTGAGCAATCGTAGAGTTATATACAGTGAAAGTTTTAGGAAGTCTGCTTGTTTCGTGTATAACAAGACTGTCACAAACTATTTATTGGAGCTGTTAGTACCTCAGTTAGCTGCAACTTGCTTTGGTTTTATCAGAAAATTCTGAACCCTTATGGCTTCTGAATCATGCAACTCATTGTCAGCTTATATCATTGACTATTAAACTTTCTTCGCAGGTTAATTAGGCAGTACCCCAATTCTGAGCTTTCAATGATTTTTTGTCATCTTAGAGGATAAATCTCATCTACGATTGTTTTCCTCATCTTATTTTCATAAGAAAATTTATTATACCAAGATAATTAATTCCCATTATCATTCATCTCATCTGCAGGCTGAGTGAAACAATTTTCTGGCATTTTAGTTAAGTTTCTCTCTTTGAAGGACTTGCTATATGGTGAAACTCATTATTATTTCTGTTATGTTAATTGTGGCAAAATTACCAGCTATGCAACAATTACTACTTATCTGAAGGTTAAACAACATAACTGGAGGCTAGCACCTTTAGATATCAATACGGGTGCAGATACAAGATCATCCTAAGCAATAAATAAAAATATATAACAGGACAAGCTCTCAAATTCAGTTGTTTTTTATGTCTGCTGTTGCAATTTCATGCTATGTTCTTAGGATTGACTCTTTAAATTGTTAAATGGAACCAAATGTAATGACCAAAACTCTCTCCTTCCATTGGTTACTATCCTCTTCGGATCTTTAGAATTTTGTTTGCATTGTACTGCACCAAGTTCTTTCCCAACAATAACAATTTCTATGCATAATGACATCTATAAATCATGTAAATCTAGAAGTGAATATTGAACAAAAATATAAGCATTGCAATGTGCATGACAGGAAATCTAATTGCTAATCTGATCATCATTTCCCTTTCATGTATACTGACATTTATGTATTTTCATATATGCAATTTTGGAATTTATGTTCCATGTTTTGAATGTAATGAATGTGTTTCAATAGATATGGATGCGAAAGTCAAAGCAATGATCAAACTCATCGAAGAAGATGCTGACTCATTTGCTAGGAGGGCAGAAATGTACTATAAGAAACGTCCAGAGCTAATGAAATTAGTTGAGGAATTTTATAGAGCATACCGTGCATTGGCTGAGAGGTATGATCATGCAACTGGGGAGCTTCGTCAAGCCCACCGAACGATGGCAGAGGCATTTCCTAACCAAGTGCCATATGTACTAACTGACGACTCATCATCGGTCTCTTCATGCCCTGAGGGTGAGCCTCAGACACCAGAATTTCTGCATCCAATTCGTGCATTCCTTGACCCAGATGGAGAGTTTTCAGAAGGCTCAGACTTTGGAATAAGCAAAAAGGGTTTAAAACAACTCAATGAGATGTTTGGTTCAGGAGAAGCACTGCAGAGAGTTCCAAAAGTTGCTGAAGGGAAGTCGAAAAAGGGTTCAAAGGTTAATGAAACAGTAGAGGTTGAAAATATGAAGCAAGCTTATACTGAAGTTTTGGCCTTAAAGAGAACTCTTGCAGAAATTCAAGCTGAAAAAGAATCTCTCCTCCTTCAATACCAACAGAGCATGCAGAAGTTATTTAGCTTGGAGAAGGAACTCAAAGATGTTGGGGGACTTGACGAACGAGCAAGCAGGGCAGAAATTGAAATTAAGATTCTGAAGGAAACCCTTGCTAAGTTAGAAGCTGAGAGGGATGCGAGTCTTCTCCAGCAGAATACATGTTTGGAAAGGATATCTGCTTTGGAGAAGATGATTGTTCATGCCCAAGAAAATGCCCAAGGTCTTAATGAGCGAGCTGAAAAGGCAGAAACAGAAGCTCAAAATCTGAAGCAAGAACTTTTTGCATTAGAGGTTCAAAAGGAAGCTGGTCTGCATGAATACAGCCAATGTCTTGAAATGATATCTAACTTGGAAAAGAAAATCTCTGTTGCTGAGGAAAATGCCAGAATGCTTAACGACCAGACAGAAAGAGCAGAAATTGAAATTCAGGGATTGAACCAAGCTCTCATTCAATTGAGAGATGAGAAAGAGGCTGTTGAAGTCCGTTATGAGCAATGCTTGGAGAGGATATCCAAGATGGAGATTGAAATTTGCCATGCCCAAGATGATGTCAAGAGATTAAGTGCTGAAATTCAGATAGGGGCCACAAAGTTGAGAAATGCAGAAGAAAATTGTTGTCTTTTAGAGGTATCAAATCAATCACTTCAGTTAGAGGCAGACAATCTGGCACAGAAGATAGCAGAGAAGGATCAAGAACTTCTGGGCAAGGAGACAGAGTTGGAGAAACTTAAGTGTTTGCTCCAAGATGAGCAATCAAGGTTGTCTAAAGCTGAGACCACCTTGCAAACTTTACAGAAGTTGCACTTACAATCACAAGAGGAGCAGAGAGCTTTGACACTAGAGCTCCAGAATAAGCTTCAGCTGTTGAACGACTTGGAGATGTGTAATCATGATATGCAAGAACACCTTCGGCATTCTCAGGAAGAGAATCGGAGCCTCAATGAATTGAACACTTCTTCTAGCATCTCCATAGTGAATTTACAAAATGAGATCTTTGGCTTGAAAGAACTGAAAAAGAAGCTTGAAGAGGAACTGGCCCTACAAGTAGCCCAAAGTAATTCACTACAGCAGGAGATCTGTCATTTAAAGGAGGAAATTAAAGGTTTGAATCAGAGATATAATTTTTTCATTGGGCAAGTGCACTCGGTAGGGCTAAATCCTGAAAGCCTTGCTTCGTCTGTGAAAGCTTTGCAAGATGAGAACTTGAAACTAAAAGACATATACCAAAAGCAAACAGATGAAAAAGAAGTACTCTTTGAGAAGCTGAAGGACATGGATAAGCTTTTGGAAAATAATGTTGCTTTGGACAGAACAATCTCTGAATTGAGTCGCAAATTGGAATGGTCAGGAGAGAAGGTTAAGGATCTGCAGGATTCTAGTCACTCTCTTCAAGGTGAAAAAGCTGGTCTTGTTACTGAGAAATCTATCCTCCTTTCTCAATTGCAGTTAATGACTGAGAATATGCAGAAGCTTTTGGAAAGAAATATAGTGCTGGAGAATTCTCTTTCTGGTGCAAACATCGAACTTGAAGGTCTGAAGACTAAGTCAAAAAGCTTGGAAGAATTCTATGAGATGCTCAAAAGTGAAAAGAGCAACCTTCTTAATGAAAGAAACACCCTGGTCTCTCAACTAGAAAATGTTGAACAGAGACTGGGACACCTAGAGAGGAGGTTTACAAGGCTAGAAGAGAAGTATACTGATCTAGAGAAGGAGAAAGAGTCCACTCTTTGTCAAGTAAAACAGCTATGGGGCTACCTTGGCGTGGAGAAACAAGAGCATGCATCTTATATGCAGTCAAGTGAGTCCCGTTTGGCAGATCTGGAAAACCAGGTTCATCTACTACAAGAAGAAAGCAGGATGAGTAAGAAGCAATTTGAAGAAGAACTAGATAAAGCTGTTAAAGCTCAGGTTGAGATCTTCATCTTGCAGAAGTTTATTGAAGATTTGGAAGAGAAGAACTTATCCATGTTTATCGAATGCCAAAGACATGTTGAGGCAGCAAAGTTGTCAGGTAAACTGATTTCAGAATTGGAGAATGAGAATCTTGAGCAGCAAGCTGAAGCAGAATTTTTGTCTCATGAAATTCAAAAGCTGAGGATGGGTATTAATCAAATATTCAGGGCCCTACAATTTGATCCACTTAAAGATCCAAAGGGAATTGAAGAAGAAAAAGTTCCTCTTCCTCGTATTCTGGACAATATTGAGGACCTAAAATGTTCTTATCTGCAAAGCAACGATGAGAAGCATCTGATGATGGTCGAGAACTTAGTGCTTTTAACTTTCCTTGGACAAATGAGATCGCAAGGTGGTGAACTTGAGTTGGAGAAGAAAATCCTTGATCAGGAGTTTGAGATGATGCAACAACAACAAACTATGCTGCAGAAGAGCAAGCTTGAACTCCTTGAATTGAATGAACAGTTGAAGTTGGAAGTGACCCAGAAGGAGCAACAACATGAATTACTGGAAGCACAGTTGGAAACTCAGAGAGCAGAAGTCATATGTTTTCAAAGTTCTTATGTAGCATTGAAAGAAGAAAACTGTGAGTTGCTTGAAGAAAATAAACTTTTGCGGCAGAAATTTTCAGACCTGAAAAGGGAAATGCTTGTACTTCAAGAGGAGAACAGTAGAATTCTCGAGCATGCATTATCTTTCAGTGTTGCCTCATTGATCTTTGAGAGCTTTGGGACTGAGAAAGCTAAGGAACTCGAAGTCCTTTCTGAAGATCTTAGCAGTTTCCACCTGATTAATTGCAACCTGAAGAAGAAGGTTGAAATGTTGGGTGAGAAGCTAGAAGCCAAAGAAACTGAAAGTTTGCACGCTAATGATACAGTTGAGAAGTTGCAGCGTGAGATTCATGAAAACAGAGACTCAATTGATCAGTTAAGTTGTGAAGTTCTGATTGGAAACGATTTTCTGAGACAGAAAGCAATTGAGTTTTCGGAAGCACAACAGCAACTCTGGGCTGCACACAACCTAAATGCAGAATTTAGCAGAACTATTGAGGAACTGAAGCGGGAATGTGAAGCATTAAAACTGACCAGAGAAAATATGGAGCATCAGATTTTTGAGCTGTCAAAGCATAATATGACTGAGAAAAAGGAAATGGAACGCCTTTGTGATGCAAATGAGAATCTGGAGTCGGCAATGGGAATGTTGCATAAGGAACTTGAAGAACAAAGGAGTAGGGAAGAGAGCTTGAGCTTGGAGCTGAAAGAAAGAACAAATGATTGTGAAGTGTGGGAGGCTGAGGCTTCCTCTTTTTATTTTGATCTTCAAGTATCTACCATCCATGAAGTTCTGCTTGAAAATAAGGTTCAAGAACTGACTACAGTTTGTGAGAATCTTGAAGAAGAAAATGCTAGTAAGGAAACTGAGATTCAGCAGATGAAGATAAGATTTAGCTTCTTGGAGTCTGAACTTGGAGGGCTAAAGGATCAATTGTCTGCATATGGTCCTGTTATAGCTTCTTTGAGAGAAAATGTAGACTCTTTAGAGCAAAATGCCTTACTCCACAAAAAGCTTTTTGCTGCAGGCAATGGGGGACAGAAGGTAGGTTTCAGTTGTTCTCTAGTTCACAATGATAAGTCCAAGCCAGACACATCTCGGTTTTTTTCAATATTCATTCTTTCCTGCTAAGAAAAGATGCAAAGTTCTTTCCTGCTAAGAAAAGATGCAAAGTTCCTTGCTCACCAACAATCTCATATCTAAGTTAATGCTCAGAACTTACAATTGAAACTTAATTATTTGATGGCAGGGAGCTCGGCCTAAATTTATTTTGAGTTTCTCTGCACTTTTTCTGTAAAAACTCATCTGCTAATTACATTTGAATAGGCTTCTATGCCAATTCTGCTAGTGGGCCAGAAGTGTTGAGCCAGTTCTTCAAAATTCTCCTCATGTCTATTTCCTTTCAACGGTTCTCATTAGTTGGTTTACATACTGATATATTCTTTTATTACCTTATCATTAGGGTTTCAATACTGCTACTTCTCCTCAGGATTGCACAGATGATGACAGTATGATCACAGCAGATGGAATTTCATACTTATTGAAGATCCAGTCTCAAATCAGGGCAGTTGAGAAGGTAGTAATAGGAGAAATGGACAGGGTTGCAGCTAAGAAGGCAATTATTGAAGAAACTGATGATCATGAAGTACAGGAAACAGAAAACTCCAACTTCACTCTAGAAGCTGTACATAAAGGGCATGAATGGTTGCCAAGTGGCAGTAGCTCAAATGAAGAACATGAGAAGAAGCAACTTAAGAATGATCTTGTTTCTGCTGAGATGCACAGGACTAAACCTGAAAGTTCAGGAGTGAGGAATGGGATGTTGATGAAAGATATCCCACTTGATCAGGTCTCAAACTGCTCGCCATGTGGGAAAAACAAGAGAGAGAAAGCTGAGTCTGATGATCGGATGCTCCGATTATGGGAGTCTACAAAAGATTTTGGCCTTGATCCAATGTCTAAAGGCAAAGAAAAAGAGGCAGGTGACCTACTAGATGGTGTTGCACGCCATGAGATAGTTTTCCGGAGGAAGAGTTGGAATCCCTCTTTAGAGTTTCAAGTTGAGAAGGAAGTGGGAATTGACAAGCTAGAGGTACCTACAAGCAGTAGCAAAGATTCAAATCATGAGAGAAACAGGGGAAAGATCTTGGAGCGACTAGCTTCTGATGCTCAGAAATTAATCTCTATTCAAACGTCAGTGCAAGATCTGAAAAAGAAGTTGGAAGCAGAGAGGAGCAAAATGGCCAAGGATCTTGAATTTGATAGAGTGAAGAGACAATTGCAAGAAATTGAGGAGGCTGTCATGCATTTGGTTGATGTTAATGATCAGTTAACGACAGACATTGAGGAAAGAACCTTGCATTTGGAGGATAACAATCCAGAAGAGTCAGAAGAAGCAGACACTGGATACAGAAAGGGGTTGACAGAACGAGCTTGGAATGGGTCTGAGAAGATTGGTCGATTGGAGCTCGAGCTGCAGAGCATCCAGTGCATTTTTCTTAAACTGGATGATGAAAAGAAAAACAAAGTTAAACACAGATTTCCTGGAAGTAAAACTGGCATCATCTTGAAGGACTTTCTCAACAATGGGAGGAGAAGTGGTCGAAGGCGGAGGAAGGGTTGTTTCTGTGGGTGTGTGAGACCTTCTACGAATGAGAACTAAGGTAAATGCAGAAGTTTCTCGATACAATTGACTGAAGTTCCTTGAAATGGTCCTGTTGTGTTCTAGAGATTCGTTTCTTGGACTAATTAGAATGAAGCTGTTATTATTCTAGCTTAGGTTGGTCCTAAGAATTAGCACGACCTAGAAAGAATAAGCTGATTCCTCCAGCATTCTGAACTTATGTAACTTGCGCTGTAGTCACCTGAACTTATATTATAAGCTTACGCAGGAACTCCAAACTGCCTGATCAAGAAGTTTCTTGTATCTGCCTTATCAAGAAATTACATTGTATGATAGTTTTTGCTCTGTAGAGCTCGCTCCAATCTGGTATTATACATACTTTAGTAATAACATGATTCATAGTATCTTTTCTCTTAAGTTCTATAATCTTCTGCCATAAGGTACAAGCTTATCTATTTTCTAACATTGCCCATATGCACATTCCTGGGAGAAAATATTCGACAGCAGAAACCATCAGAGCAGGAACTTCGGGGCCTCAGTCCGTGTAATTTAGAACTTGAAATGGGATGTTCAGTGTTAAAAGTAACAAACTTTTTCTTTTGTAAGACAAGTATGGAATGCAAATGACAAACAAAACGGAACAGGAAAACCTGTGTCAAGCACTACTACCAATGACTGCCATCTTCTATTTGTTGCTGCGGAACATTGCCATTCTTAAAACCATTGTGTGAAACATAAATATTTGGAGAATCTGTAATGAAAAATGCTGAAAAGGTAAAGACCCTGTGGTGCTCATCCCAAAGGAACGGAATAAATTTTCTTCTCCATCAAGCCTTCACAAAGAGGTCCGCGAAACCATTCTTAATCTCAAGCTAAACCTTAGACGAAAAGATAGTTGAACTTTGCTAGACTAGTACATGGATTGTGGCTTATTCTGTTCTTACCATTTCCTTTATTACTAGGCTTCTGACCATGTAACAGTTGAAGGAAAAGTGTCAAAGCTACGAGGAAAACGACAAAGCATGCAAGTATAAGCTCTGAAACGAAAGAGCCTTTGGTCTGTATAATTTATGATATATACCATTGTTGGAGTTTTTAAGAGAACGAGAGAGATGAGATGAAAAACAAGATGGTCAACAGTAAATGGAAAGAACATTGAAAATTTGTTGTGTAAAGTCTTTTCTTTTATTAATGAGATAATAAGTTTAAATACTGCAAAAGATAGTAACAGAGGAAATGAAAAACGAGGCACTACATGGAACACATTCCCATGATCAACAACTACCTACAAAACAGCAACCACTACTGCTGACCAGGTCAATTGAACCAATCAAACAACTAAGAAATTGAAAATAACGAAAAACGTATGAAATTTCAGCTTGGACAAGGTTGCAGCAGCTAAAGTACAACTTCAACACTCCTCCTTGCTTTAGTTGCTGCAAACTCCAAGTTCCTGTCTAAGAAACTCAAATTTGCTTCTTGGTAAAGCCTTTGTGAATATGTCAACCAGCTGAAGATCAGATTTGCAGTACTTCAATTCAACTGACCCTTCCTTCTGCACTTCTCTCAGAAAAAATAATTTGATATTGAAGTGAATTGTTTTCTCGTGAAAAACATGATTATATGAAATAGCAATTCCAGCCTGATTATCAACAAACTCTTCTATATAGCCTTCTTGCTTCATATTTAAATCAGCCAACACTTTCCTTAACCAGAGAACTTGATTTGCAGCGCAGTAGCTGCAATAAATTCAGCTTCTGCTGTAGAATGTGCCACTGTATTCTGCTTTTTGGAACACCAAGAAAACACTCTTGAACCAAGCTTAAAACAACAACCATAAGTGTTTTTCATGTCATCAGAACCACCTCAATCAGTATCAGAATACCCTTGCAGAACACAATCTTGGCTAGCACAAAACTTTATTCCATAATTCAGTGTTCCTTTCACATATCTTGGAACTCTTTTAGCAGCAGTAAAATGAGTTTCAGTAGCACAATTTGTAAATCTAGATAGCAGACTTATAGAGTGTAAGATATCAGGTCTTGTAGCTGTTAGATACATCAAGCAACTCACTAGACTTCTGTAGAGACTTTCATCGACGCTCTCAGCTTCATATTTCTTACTAAGCTTTTCCTTTTGACACATTGAAGTATCTACACTTTTGCACGCATCCATTCTGAATTTTTTCATAATCTCCTTGCCATACTTCTTTTGGCAGATAAACACTTCTCCATTTTTTTGCCTGTTTTCCATTCCAAGAAAGTAGGTCACCTCACCCAAATCTGTCATCTTGAAGGTTTGCTTCACATCTTCTTTGAACTTTCTCACAAGTTCATTGCTTCCTGTAACCAGCAGATCATCCACATATAGTGAAACAACTATAAAATTGATCTCATCACCTTTGATGTAGAGTGTAGCTTCATTGAGACTTTTTCTAAAACCCAACTGCATCAAATGCACATCAATTCTACTATATCAGGCTCTAGGTGCCAGTTTCAAGCCAAAAAAGGCTTTCTTGAGCAAATACAGATCATCTTCATGCCCTTTGACTGCAAATCCATCAGGTTGTTCAACGTATATCTCCTCTTCAAGAAAGCCATTTAGAAAGGCTGATTTAACATCAAGTTGATAGACTTTCCAAATTTTTTGTGCAGTCATTGCAAGCAACAAGCCATTGTATCTAGTTAGGCAACAGGAGCAGAAGTGTCAGAAAAATCAACACTAAAAAGTTGAACATACCCTTTCACGCAAGCCTGGCTTTATTCTTCTTGATTGAGCCATCGGGATTCAACTTGGTTTTAAGTACCTACTTTACACCAATCACCTTTCTATCTACCGATCTTTTTACCAACTTCTAGGTCTGATTTTTTTCAATCCTTTTGAGCTCTTCCTTTATTACAGTAACCCATTTTGGATCTTTCTCAGCTTCCCAAATATTTGCAGGTTCAAGTATAGCCACATTGCATCTCTGATAGATATCAAAAAATGATCGCATACCTCTAACAGGATTTTCATCAAACATCTCGTCTTCTTTTAGCTGCAATTTTGTAACTTGGTTAGGAATCAAATTTGATTGCTTTCCTTCCTAATGCCACTCATCATTCTCCATGAAATGCATATCTCTGCTTATCAAAATTTTCCTAGTATTTGGTTGGAAAATTCTGTAAGCCTTAGAGATTGTGCTGTAACCAACCAAGATGTCTGCTTCTACCTTTTTATCCAGTTTGTCCCTTTTGATATGAGGAACATAAACAAAGCATAAGCATCCAAACACTCTGGGATCTTTTAGAGAAGGTTTTAAATCATACCAGGCTTCATATGGAATCTTTCCTGAAAGATTTTAAATCATACCAAGCTTCATATGGAATCTTTCTTGCTACAGCTTTTGTAGGAAGCCTATTGAGAAGGAAGACTGCAGTGTGCACTACTTCTGCCGATATTCTCTTGGCAATTTCTTCTCAAACATCTAACATCTAACCATCTACATTATGGTACGATTCTTTCTCTCACTTACTCTATTTTTGTTGTGGAGTGTATGGAGCAGTGAGTTGACGTTCAATCCTAGCCTCTTAACAAAAAAGATTAAACTAATTGGAGGTGTACTACTTGCCATTATTAGATCTCAAAGCTCGGATTTTATGCCCACTTTGTGTTTCAATCCATTGCTTGAATTTCCAAAACACACCAGCAACTTCTGACTTGAATATGAGAAATTAGATCCAACACATTCTAGAATAGTCATCAATGAAGATTAAGAAATACTTGCTCCCATTGAGAGATAGAGTTTTGTGAGGTCAGCCAAATCAGTTTGTATCAATTGTAGTTTTTAAGTAGCTCTCCAAGTTGCTTGCTTGAAGGGAAGTATTGTTTGCTTTCCTTGTTGACAGGTTTTACAATCTAGAATTTCATACTCAAGGTAAGGGAGACCTTGAGTCAATTCTTTTCTCTACAAATTCACCACAATTGTATGATTGAAATGTCCAAGCCTTTTGTACAAGACTTCTGTATAGGTTTTTGTTGTAGAAAACGCTGCTTACTCCTCCTCTAATAGGTCAAGTGCATAGCTCTTCCCTTTTATTTTTACTTTGAACACATCTTTGTCTTCTGTATCCTTAATTAAACACTAATTTGTTTCAAAGATAACTTTGAAATCTTTTTAAATCAGCTGGCCAATATTCAACAAATTTTGACTGATATTAGGTACAAATAACACATCTTTGATAAGCTTTGTACCTGAAGTACTTTCAATTGCTATTGTGCCTTTTCTATTGACCTCAATGTAATCTCCATTGCAATCTTCACTTTGGAAGCTACTGAAATGTCCAACTCCTTAAAGAGATCACGATTAAAGGTCATATGGTTAGTACAACTACTATCGATGAGCCACTTCTCACTTGAATGACAGGTTACAAAGCAAGAAAATACAAAGAGCAGCTCCTCCTCTTCCTGATTAGCAACCTGAGCAACATTCTTCTGCTGCAAATTCACTTGTGTCACAATCTTTTATTGAGTGTTGCTGTTGCAAATTCTCTGATGATGTCCCATCTTCTGACACTTCTTCTGGCACTTCTCACATTGTTGGTCTAGCGTTCTCCAACGTTTGAAAGGTGGATGACGCTTCCTTCCACAATGTTTATAAGGAGGGAAATGATATTTTGTTTCCTTACTAGTATTAGGAGAATCAGCACCTAAGTTTCCCTTCTTGTTCTTCCCATTCTTCTTCCCCTTTCCTCCTTGATTGGACTGATATCTTGCAGCTAATACACCTTCAACAAACCCTTCAGACCTTATGAGCCTTCTTTGTTCTTGTGCCTACAAAGCATGCATCAATTCTACCAAGTTAACCTCGGACAAATCTTTAGTGTTTTCAAGTGAGGAAATGGTTGCTTCAAACATTTTAGGAATAGTTACAAGAATTTTTTGAACTAATCTAGAATCAGGAAATTTAAAACAAAGTAACCTTACTTTGTTTGCAATTCCAAGCAATCTGTCAGAGTACTCCTTCACTGTCTCAAAATCCTTCATCTTTTGAAGCTCAATTCTCTAATCAGGTTCATAATTTGCATTCCCTTAATCCTCTCATCTCCTTTATACTCCTCCTTTAGGAAATTCCAAACTTCAAAAGCTGATTTCATTGTTATGATTCTGACAAAGATTTCAAGGGAGACTGCAACAAATATGTAGCTCTTGCCTTCGATTTTCTTGATTTCTTCTCTATGTGATTTTTTTTATGCCTTAGTTGAATTTGTTGGTAATGAAGGGAATTTGTAGTCCTCCTCCACAACTTCCCATAGATCATTTACCTCTAGATGAGCCTCCATCCTTGCAGCCCAGACATGATAACCTTCACCATTGAAGACTAGTAGTGCTAGTGTAGTGAAAGGAGTTTTTGAATCCATAAAAGAAAACAGAGATACAGAAAAAAGTTTCTCTCATTCACAGGTCTCTCAAGAAGAGAGCTCTGATACCAATTTATTAGAGTTTTTAACAAGAATGAGAGAGATTGAGATGAAAAGGATGATCAACAATAAGAGGAAAGAACAACGAAAATTTGTTTTGTAAAGTTTGTTCTTTTATTAGTGAGATAATGAGTTTAAATATAGCAAAAGATAGTAATAGAGGAAACAAAAAACTATGCACTTCATGGAACACATTTCCATAATCAACAAGTACCTATAAAACAACAACAACAACTGCTAACCAAGTCAATTGAACCAATCAAATAACTAAGAAATTGAAAATAATGAAAAAGTATGAAAATTCAGCTTGAACAATGTTGCAGTAGCTATAACACAACTTTAACATGTTCTAAGAGAGAAAGAAGGGGATAAACTCACTACTCTTTTGTGAAATTCATCTGACAAGACACCTGTAGTCTCTTGCATAACAATAGTCTTATCCACTCCAGGCCTTCAAAGATTAGAAGTAGTTAAACATGATGCAAATATTTTTATAAGAAAAGCATTAAGGAGTTTGACTAAGCAAAAATTAGTTATACAAAGACAAATTTTAAAGATGTGAATCACCAATAAAATAGTTATAGAGTCAAAGAGTTATGAAATCAAACTAGTCTTGACTTTAGCCTATCAAACAAATCAATTATGGAGAATTTCTACTC
>JANZXP010000196.1:49611208-49622308 GCA_027576715.1 Erythroxylum flavicans | reverse complement strand
TTTTTAAAATATTATATTATAAAAATATTTTTTATTAAATTACTATTTGGGTATATATAATAATTTAAGATAATTATGCTTCTTTTGGTAACAAAAAAAATATTAAATAATTAAACTTTACATCCATCCGAAATAGCAATGCTTAACAATCCCCGTAGAAAGCAAAGACTCAAAAGAAAATGATAAGAATGAGACTTTAAGTACAAAGGACAAATTTGGCATGGGAAAAAAAAATTTTAGCTGTTTGATGAAAACGCTCCTGTATAGGAGCGTTTTCATTTTTAGCTTTTTGGAGACAAAAAGCTATCCGATCAGCTGCTCTCCAAACAGCTTTTATAGCTGTTTAAAGGGTCAAACAGCTAAAATGTAACCATCAGCCAAAATAATAGCTGATTGCTACCTAACCAAACGAGGCCATTATAGAATAGTCATCAATGAAGATTAAGAAATACTTGCTCATATAGAGAGAAGGAGTTTTGTGAGGTCCAGCCAAATCAGTGTGTATCAATTGTAGTTTTTCAGTAGCTCTCCAAGTTGATTGCTTGAAGGGAAGTCTTGTTTGCTTTCCTTGTTGACAGGCTTTACAATCTGGAATTTCATATTCAAGGTAAGGGAGACCTTGAGCCAATTCTTTTCTCTGCAAATTCACCACAATTGTATGATTACAATATCTAAGCCTCTTGTGCCAGACTTCTGTACAAGTTTTTGTTGCAGAAAACGCTACTTGCTCCTCCAATGGATCAAGTGTAAAGCTCTTCCCTTTCATTTTTACTTTGAACACATCTTTGTCTTCTGCATCTTTTTTTTTTTGCATACAATGGAGAGAGAACAAAACAACGACCGCATCGCTCTACGATATATCTCGCCTTGAAGATCCTGTTGAACCAAAGCCATGGTTTCCTGCGGAGGAGTTGGCAAAACATGCATTCCTGGACTCACTTGCTGGGCTAAAGTTGCCAGGCTGTCAGCGCTTTGGTTTCCTTTCCGATAAACATGTTGAATCGGAATTTCCCACGCTCGAATCAATAGCTCTTAGATTTCCTGCACCGAAAAAGGATCCGCGATTAGTAACATGTTAGATGTGGACAAAATATTAATCACCTCTAGCGAATCCATTTCGAGGACCACGTGTCGATACCCACGATCCCAAGCGAATGTAAGTCCATCATGCGCTCCCCAAAGTTCAGCTGTCAATAGCAAGCAGTTGCCAATATGTGTCATGAAACCCCCACACCAGCTCCCTTTGCAATCCCGAATTAATCCTCCAGCAGTCCCAATAAGCGACCCATGTTTAATTGGTCCATCCGTATTTATTTTGACCCAACTCTCCTGCGGTGGGTGCCAACCCACAGAATGACCGACATGTAAACCTGCCACTGGAAGGACTCGACTAGTTACTTGTTGCGCCTTTGTGATCCAACGTATATAGTCTACCACAATGCAATACCCTGCTTTCGGCCATATAAAATCATTTTCAAACAGGCTGCGGTTACTGCCATAAGAACCAACATGAAACCCCAAAGATTGTGGCCCACTCACCTACCTAGACCTAGACCAAGTTAGTAATATTGCATCGCACCCATGACCCTTCATCGCGTTGGAAGAAATCCAACGAGAGGACCTCAGAGGGGCATTGGCGCCAAAAAGTTGTTACTTTGGCACAATCCTGCATGGCATGCAAGGTTGTTTCTTTTTGTCCACAGTAGTTACAGCTAGATTTTGGCGCCAGATGTCTGACGACACGTTGGTGGTTGGTTAGGAGTTTCCGTTTGGCTAACAATCATAGAAATGAGCGAAAATGCTGCGGTCCCTCCCATTTCCATATCACAGTCCAGATCGGGTGATGACCCTCCACAGTTGATTCCGTTATTAGTTCATAAGCAGAGGCTATCGAGAAATTACCTTGTGTACCTGTGCCCCACACAATTCGGTCCTCTCCCATAGCCAACACTCAACAAATTTTGACTGGTATTAGGTACAAATAACATATAAGGATGGCAAAATTAGTTCGACCTACTCGACTCGACCTGTAGTTCACCTATTATTTTCAAAATGACGTCATTTTAGAATTTTTTTGGTTAAAAAATAAATGATAGCCCGACCCGTTAACATCTTTGATAAGCTTTGTACCTGAAGTGCTTTCAATTGCTACTGTGCCTTTTCCCTTGACCGCAATGTAATCTCCATTGGCAATCTTCACTTTCGAAGCCAGTGAAACGTCCAACTCCTTGAAGAGATCACGATTAAAGGTCACATGGTTAGCACAACCACTATCGATGCGCCACTTCTCACTTGAATGACAGTTTGCAAAGCAAGAAGCTACAAAGAGTTGCTCCTCCTCTTCCTGATCAGCAACTTGAGCAACATTCTTCTGCAGCAAATTCACTTGTGTCATAGTCTTTTGTTAAGTGTTGCTTTTGCAGATCCTCTGATGATGTCCCATCGTTTGGCACTTCTCACATTGTTGGTCTGGCTTTCTCCAGCATTTGAAAGGTGGATAACCCTTCTTTCCATAATGTTTACAAGGAGGGAAATCAGATTTTGTTCCCTTACCGGTATTAGGAGAATCAGAACCTAAGTTTCCCTTCTTGTTCTTCTCATTCTTCTTCCCTTTTCCTCCTTGGCTGGACTGATATCTTGCAACTAATGCACCTTCAACAAACCCTTCAGATCTCATGAGCCTTCTTTGTTCTTGTGCCTGCAAAGCACGCATCAATTCTACCAAACTAATCTTTGACAGGTCATTAGCGTTTTCTAGCAAGGAAATGGTTGCTTCAAACCTTTTTGAAATAGTTACAAGAATTTTTTGAACTAATCTGGAATAAGGAAATTTAAAACCAAGTGACCTTAATTTGTTTGCAATTCCAAGCAATCTATCATAGTACTCTTTTACTGTGTCAAAAACCTTGATCTTTTGAAGCTCCAATTCTCTTATCAGGTTCTTTGCATTCCCTTGATCCTCTCATCTCCTTCATACTCCTTTTGGAAATTCCAAACTTCAAAAGCTAATTTCATTGTCATGATTCTGACAAAGATTTTAGGGGAGAGTGCAGCAAATAACGTAGCTCTTACCTTCGACTTTCTTGATTTCTTCTCCTTGCAATTTTTTATTTCTGCCATAGTTAGATTTGCTGGTAATGGAGGAACTTTGTTGTCCTCCTCCACAGCTTCCCACAGATCATTTACCTCCAGATGAGACTCCATCCTTGCTGCCTAGACATAATAACCTTCACCATTGAAGACTGATGGTGCTAGTGCAATGAAAGGAGCTTCTGAATCCATGGAAGAAGAAAAAATAGAGATACATAAAAAGTTTCTCTCAATCACAGGTCCCTCAAGAAGAGTGCTCTGATACCAACATGTTGGATTTTGTAAGAGAAGGAGAGAGACTGAGATGAAAAACAAGATGATCAACAATAAAAGAAAAGAACAACGAAAAACTGCTGTGTAAAGTCTGTTCTTTTATTAATGAGAATAAGTTTAAATACAGCAAAAGATAGTAACAAAATTAGGCAACAAACGCTGATCATATCTTCTTGTCATCTATGTAACTCTACAAGCTTCAACCTTCAACGAAAAGAAGGAATGATGAAAATTGGCTGGTACATGGACACGGTCACTGGCCAACGGTACTTATAACTTTGATTTGAACAGCAGGTGAGGCCAAGGTTCCGGAAGCTTGAATTTATAGAGTACCTAGAGAGTTAAGCACACATTGCAATCAACAGGATATAAATAGAATAAGCTGCACTCTTGAGGTGATCTCTGCTGAGGCCTATTAGGAATACAATTTCCTCTGTCGTCTTTTCCAGGTAACCTGAGGCACTCCACTGGTTCACCTGAAAAGTAGTTGTAAGAATATGTGAAATTCTCCAAATTCGGCAATAAGCATATGTTCCTGGGAATTTGACCAGATAACTTATTATGTGCCACATTTAGCTGCTCCAATCTCTTCATTTGTCCTACAGATTCTGGCAAATGACCAACCAGCTTGTTGAAACTCACATCAAGAACTGTCAACTCTCTCAACCATCCAATATCTTCTGGTAAACAGCCCGTTAATACCAAATTCGAGAGGATAATCTCTTCAAGGGTATGCGCCATTTTTGACAGGCTTGAAGGTATACAACCAGTGATGGCATTATTGGCCGCAACAAACACCGAGACAGGAGAATTTCCAAGGTTTTGAGGCAAGGTTGACAGGAACTTGTTGTCGTTAATGAAAAGTGCATCGAGTTTGAGATTAAATAATTCAGGTGGGATAGTTCCACAAAATTCATTGAATCTTATGTCCAGATATATTAATGAAGGCAAATGAAGAACAACATAAGGGAATAGACCACTGAAGTGATTGTTACTAATGTCAAACTCATACAGAAGTTGAAGATGAGCAAAGGTATGTGGGATAGTACCATAGAAGTGATTAGAGTTTATATGAAAAATGGCAAGGTCCTTAAGGAGGCCAAGCTCTTTAGGCAAGAAACCTGCAATACCAGCGTGGTTCAGGTCTATGACGGCCACCGTCAATGTTGGAGGATCATCCGGAGCTGGTGCACAGTAAACACCAGTGTAATTACACACATCCGGACCATACCAATTGGAGGTGAATCCAAAAGGGTCAGAGACAATTGCAAGCTTCCAAGCTTGAAGAGCTATGTAAGCATCTAGTAGTCTCGGATTTGCAATGTCCTGAGGAGGGTCGAAGAACTGGTGT
Organism: Erythroxylum flavicans; assembly: GCA_027576715.1. NCBI lineage: Eukaryota > Viridiplantae > Streptophyta > Magnoliopsida > Malpighiales > Erythroxylaceae > Erythroxylum > Erythroxylum flavicans. The sequence continues at coordinate 49,617,594 of JANZXP010000196.1, read as the reverse complement.
GAGGGCTTGAAGAAGAAGAGCACTACAGTGAGGAGGATCCAGGATAGATTGAGATAGGAGTTCTTCATTTGGAGAAAGAAATGTTGTGCCAGTGATGACATTAGGTGAGCCTACTTGTGGTTGCAGTTACTTCACACTTGTTTTAAGATCAGGAATAGTGTACATATGTGCACTTAATTTTGATCAGAATCAGGAAATCTCCTGTTAGATTAAGCGGTGTCTACCTTAGTAGTTGCTAAGAAACCATGTGTAATAACAACACTTCCTTTTAATGGCAATTTGTCTGCATTGCTTATAGCTGGAACATTTTGTGCTAACAATAAATGTTGACGAGTTAAAAATGCCGATGACAGCCTGTTTCCTTCTTTCTTATAGCATCAGAACTTATAAATACGTGTTCTGAATAAATTATTTAAACTCGAAATCAACGAATTCGACTTATGTAATGCTTACAAGTCCTTAATACCTGAAATTATAACCAAAGACTTGGAACAATATTACAACCTACGACTTGCCACATACATTTTTTTCTTCACAGTGCCCATGATCAACAGAGACATTTGGCTTTCCATCCGAAAATGGAAAAGCAGGTAAAATGAGAAGCTGAAAACTGAAAGTAGTTTGTTTCTGCTGAATAATTAGAAAGACGTCATTATCATAGCACGTTTAATCTTAAATTCTTGGTCGGGACCATCTTACAGGAGCGTGACAGAGAAGCATCATCTGCTTATTTAAGTGCACAGAGTTTAGCAGTAGCAGAAGCAGGGGCCAAGGAGCAATGGTATATCGTACAAAGCCTGACAATGGAACCACGGAAGCACCCTTTTCATTGAATTTGCAATCATAATTCATAACATTAACGGCGGTCATGTGAACGATACCTTCAAGCTGGTATCTGATTTTAAGCTACGATCGGTTAGCCACATGGTTTTACCCACCTAGATTTATGGAGGTCAATTAATCTTGGTGGTTGGAGAATTTAAGAAACGATTCAAGAAACGGGTCCCGTTACAGTTTCGCCGCACCTCTTAATGTCGAGGTGATCAAGATAACACATTGATGATAAACAAATCTTATTCGTCGGCTTTTCGGTCACATGTAAAGTTGTATACCCTACGCGATCAGGAGGGGAAGAGGAGATGGAAGAACTGCCTTTTTGTAAGCTCTTGTTAACTGTCAGTTTTTTATATATAATAATAAAATTCAAACTAATAATTTAAAAATATAAATTCGATTTAATTAAAATTTTTATTAATAATTAAAACTGAACTAATTTAACTGTAATAATCTTAAACCAACTAACTTTTTAATTTATTTTATTTTAATAATTTTTGTTAATGAAAATCAATTAATTTATCAATTAATTAGTCAATTTTTATAACTTAATCGATTGTAATAAATCAAAATAATTTTTGTAAACTATAACAAATTATTGATTTTTATTTAACAATTTTTTTCAATTAATCTTTATTTTCTTTCATAAATAAGGATAGCCTAATTCTTCAATCTTTTTTGTATTGTTTGATTTTATTCAATCTTTTTTTTATTTGAGATTTTTGGCAATAATGTAACTCAACCTTCCTTTAAAAATATAATTATAATTATTTCTATTATTTTAATTTTTATGTGAAATTTAATTTTAGTTTAAATTATTAGAATTTTTAGTAATTGGCTATATATTAATAGGCATTGATATTTTAAAGTATTTCATATTTATCATATTTATACTTATTTTTATAATTTTTATAATTTTTTATTACATTTACGATATTCTAATATCGATTGAACTTTTAAATCTCTTATTTTACCAATTTATATTTTAGTCTGATTTTAAAATATTTATTTTAGTTAGTATTTGTAAGTTTGAACATGTCTTTATTACCGAGAATCATCCTCTTTAAATTTTTAAATAATTTACAATTGAATTTATAACTTCTTAAATTAGAAATTTATTTTCATAATTTAATTCACCAACTAAACAATTGATTAGAAGCAATTGTTATTATTGATAGCAATAATGACCTAGTCCATCTAGCCCAGGTCGTTTTGGCCCAAATTAATCAGGCTACAAGCAAGTCACGAGCTAACCATAATTTATCCGGGTTGTTTTAAATTTTTTGTAACTTGGTGGGCCATAGCCCAAGCCACGAGCATGTTAACCCGCCGGGAGGTTGGGCTGCGGAATGGCTCATCCCAGCTCATCAAACCACGAGTTGACGTTGGGCCACCATAGGCCGCGATTTACATGCCTAATTGCTATGACACCTTTCTTTCAATAGAGCGGTGGCATTTTTACTTATAAAGACTCGAAGGTTAACCTAGTTTAAGTAATTAATAAGTTGATTTATTACCTTTTGTGAATTTTCTTGGTTAATTATATTTTACTAATAACAAGCAACTAAATTAGACACGAAGCCCTTAAATCGAAAAACTTGATTTCTACATCCGAAAAACCTTTGAAAAGATAGTATGAGATTGGGTTTGGGGTGAAGAGATATAATGAGTGGGTCTTGGGGCCTAGGGCCATATAAATACTATTGGAGAGGGCTTGGTGTCCTACCGCAGAAACTTTAATTAATTTTATTTTCATATCTTGAAGAAGTGGGTCAGTCGTATGTGAATTGGAATAAACATCACTTTGTTGTTCAATAAATAAAAATAATAAGTGGAACGGAAATATTTAATTATCTTTCACAAGTATGTTGAATAAACTTTAATTATAAATAATAATTTTTAAATAATTTATTTTAAATAAATTATTAAATTAAATTAATTTTTGAAATCCAATAGTGTAATTTTTAATTAATGAAATTATATATTTGATCTCTTCGGCAATACTTTGTGGCCTAGAAAATATTGTTCTAGCTTTAAAGTTTCTCGGTTTCAAGTAAGGAACTTTGTTTATTTTTATTTTTATAAACTTAGAATAGATTCATTTAACCTTACTGAATTTTAATATGTATTTTGGAATAATTAAAATCTCATGATTTGATGTCGAAATTTAAAATAGAAAAATCACCTTCTTTGTATAAAAATTAAAATTCTTTTGACTAACTTCATTTTAAAAACAATTGGTGAAAGAATTAACTTCGATCATTCGACAATTATTGGAATATTCTAATTATGCACGAAAATATATTAAATTTAATTTGATCTAAAATTTAAAAATAACTCTAATTTAATTTAACTCGAAAGTTTAAAGTTGCTTGAAATTAATTTTTGAATTTTTAATTTGTTTAGTTTTAACTCTTAAATCATTCGTAATTAACCAAATACCAACTCTAAATTATTCCTAATAACCTCTAACGAAAACAATGCATTCTTTGATTGATGTAATTGTCACTCTTATTTACATTATTTGAACATGTAATTAAACAAAGTAGTAGGTAGGACTATATGGAACGCATTTATTTTCATTATTTGAACCTTTCAACAAGAAATTAATATGCCACACCAAATGTACATGTATATTAATGATCAATGAAGGTCAAATTCTAACTTAAAACACAATAAACAGAATCTGAAAGCAATCTATTTTCCATATTCTTCTTTCTTTTTCTTTTAATAAATGTAACAAAGACGTGAGCGAGGAAAATTATTTGCATCTCTATGATGATCAGGGATAGTGATAATACTGGACAGGTGGTGGCGGGGGCGGAGGAGGTGGTGGTGGCGGTGGTGGAGGTGGAGGTGGAGAAGGTGGAGGAGGAGGGTTTGCATTTGAGCAGCCAAAAGCATTGCAATTAACAGGATGAGCATAGAATGACTTGCACTCATCGGATGATCGCTGCAAAGGCCTATTTGGTATGCAGTTCTTCCTATCATCTTTAGCTGGCAACTTGAGGCACACCGGCGGCTCAGCACAAAAGTAATTATAAGAGTACGTGAAGTTCTCCAATTTCGGAAGCAGGCATATACTGTCTGGTATCTCTCCAGATAGCTTGTTGTGTCCCACATTTAGCTGCTCCAAGCTCTTCATTTTTCCAATCGACTCTGGCAAAGTACCCACAAGATTGTTAAAGCTTAAATCGAAAACTGTCACTTGCTTTAACAACTCTATATTTGACTGCAGACAACCCGTTAATCCTATGTTCATAAGGATTATCTCATTCAGGGTTCCTCCCATTTTGGATAAGCTAGAAGGGATGCAACCACTCAAGTCATTGTTGGCCAATACAACAACTGAAACTGGAGAGTTTCCGAAGTTTTCAGGTAAGGTTGACCGGAATTTGTTGTTATTAATGAAGAGAGCATCGAGTTTCAGATCGAAAAGTTTAGATGGGATGCTTCCTTGGAATTCATTATATCTTATGTCGAGAAATTTTAGAGAAGGTAGACAAAGAACAACAGAAGGGAATTGGCCACTGAATTTGTTGTTACTAATGTCAAGTTCGAAGAGAAGGTGGAGAGAGCTAAAGCTTTCAGGGATTGTGCCACAGAAGCGGTTCGAGTTGATGTGAAACAGAGCCAAGTCTGTGAGGAGGCCAAGTTCTTCAGGCAAGTAACCAGCTAGGTTGGCATGGTTTAGGTCAATACCAGCAACAGTTTTCGTATGAGGCTCATCTGGGGCTGGTGCACAGTATACACCTGTGTAGTTGCACACATTTGGACCATACCAGTTTGAGGTGAACTTGTTAGGATCAGAAGTGATTGCGTGCTTCCAAGCTTGGAGAGCTTTGTAAGCCTTTTGGAGTCTAGGGTTTGAGATGGTTTGATCATCAGAAGCTTGATCAGAGGGTTTAGACAAGAAGATGGTGATGGTGAGGAAGCCCCACAGGGCGAGACCGAGATATGAACTCTTCATTTTGGAGAAGGAAATGTCATTGATCTTTCATGATCATTTGTAGAGAAATGGAGGTCGAAACAAATTTATATGAGAACAAGAAGATGATATCGTACAAATAATCAATTGAATAAATTAAGGGCTCCAATTTCCGTAATCAAGACTGGCATAATATGATAACTAGTGGAGTACAGTAAGGTTTTACATTTGAATTTGACTTTGGCTGATTAAGATAATAATTAAGAATTTCACCTGCTTTTCGTTTTTTATTAATTTTGCTTTACACGTTTATGCAGGTATGAATTACAGAAATAAGTAACGCGGTGTTTAATTTGTATTTAATTTAACTTTTAACCAAAGTATGATATGTCTAGAATGTGATTTTAATTTTATAGCAACTTTATATTATGCATACCGTTGGCTTTAAAATGGTCACATTGACCGTTTATAGTATGAGAACAATGTTTCATTGAAAAGTTGACAAAAATAGAAACAAACGCGTGAAACATGAAAACTAATATGTATATTATACATATGCCTCGTACACTTCTTTGTTACCAAAGAACAAATATATTGCATTAGTCATACGGTTGAAGATTAGATTAATTTTAAAGTTGAGTGTATGCTCTCGTGTATCATTAATTTAAATAAAATTCTAATTATTTTATGACACCGGTTACTTTTTTTTTGTTAAAAACTAAATTATAAATCATAATTTAAAATTAGACTTCTAATTTAATTTATTATTATTATTAATGAGGGCTTAGTTTTCACATTCCCAAATATTTTTTAGAGGTATTATTGTAATTTGTAGAGGGAGAGTCTTGAAGTAATTAATAAAAGTTGCTCATTTGTGATCAGAATATCATAAATTTGAATTACAAAAATAACATTTTTTGCAAAAAAATTCAAAAGAAAAATTGCATACATTGATAGTCTTCTCTCACCAAATGGAGAAGTTTGTGTACAGGGATATGTTGACTTTGACTTTAAAGAGTTGGGAAGTTGAATGTGTTAAAAGAAAAATACAAGACCAAATTTAAACTTTTGTTAAATCTCCTAAACACCAAGACAAAACAAAATAAAATATTGTTAATTATATAATTTTTAAGTAATTATTGATATAAAAATCAGTGAAAAGGAAAAATATCTTGTAATATTAAGATTATAGATAAATAATCAATATTACCTTTGTATTTTATTTAATAATCTAAATTAGTAAGAATAATATTTATTTCTTTTCAGATAGTTTGAAATCAATTGGATTTCTATCTTAAAGTATATTTAAATTTATTTGTTTTAGTATTTAGATATAGTTACAGTGATTTTAATTCATTCTTAGCAGATTTAGAATACCTTAATTAATTGCTTATTAATTATCTTTTTAAACTATGTATTATTAATGAGAAACGTACAGAAAAATTAAATGATTATAAAACTTATTATAAGTTAATTAATACAAATTAAATAGTTATCTAAATTTGAGCAAGCCACGTTACCAACCCCTCCCCAGGAGTCCCCACACGTTTGAGTGCCAGCAATTAGCAATTGAGCTAGCAGTAACCAGCTGAACGATGAGCCATGCAATTATTTTCTGTGAACA
>JANZXP010000196.1:49570045-49587424 GCA_027576715.1 Erythroxylum flavicans | reverse complement strand
CATAATATATTATTAATAAGTCAGAATGTTAGTACAAAAGTCACATATGACCATTGGCCTAGGGCACACTACTAACAGTTACAAAGTATACCATTTTATAGGCTTATAAGAAATGAGAAACTAAATAATCTAACCTAGCAACTTGCTCCACTAACTTATCAAGTTAGTGGAGAGCTATTACTTCTTCCATTAACTTGGTTGAATTAGTGAAGAGTTGTGCCTTTTTGACCACTAACTCTTTTTGACACGTGAAAAACTTGGTTTAGAATATGTTAACATTGTTATCGTGTCATCTGGTTACTTTCTCATTATTTAAAGAAGTGTTCTCAATATTATTCCCACTCTTTTTGTGCACTATACCATGTTATTGTTATGTGTCACCACATCATCACCTCTTAAAGACAAATGCACTTATAAATCTTCGATTTGCCATCTCAAGTAGTCCTTGTGTATGATCCATCCAAGTATATTCATGGTGCAATCATATTACTTCATGCACGAAATTATCAACAATATGAATCATGGTATTACAAACCTTGTAGATTTGCATACCTTCAGATCTCCTCATCAAAGTCAAAAATCTTAACTTTCCTTAGGACTTAACACAACTTAGTTATGTCATTCATCTTTGATCTCACATTTAAATGTCTCCCATCATTGAAGATCTCTACCAATGCATGACAAAACTTGCCTACTCTTGAACTTTTGTTGATGTTGTGCATTTGTTATATTTAGTCGTTAAGTCTTTACATCGTTTCCTTATTAACATTTCATTTTTCATACCAAACTAAGTGTGAAGCATCAGTCAAGACTCGTTAATACTTATACAATTCTAATATTTAGACTAAAAAGTCTAATAAAGCACCTTTACGAGAAGAATTTGATGTCCTTATCGAAATAATCTATGAATACTCCCATTTATATATTTCCCTATAAGACTCTTTAGCCAAATTTTGAAGATAAGAGCAAGTATTCTTTTTTATAAGCATGTTAATTACGTACCATTTTTACTTTCTCTCATATTTGATTTTATTTGAATGCTCATTTACAAGGTTCATTACACTTAAATAACATAATTATTAAGGTAAACTTACTTCGTTGGGTTGTTACTCCCTTTTCCTTAATCTTTCATGATTATAGAATTTATTTGCTCCTCTCTCGCTTTTTGTTTCTAGCATTCACAAGCAAAATGAAGCTCTTTATAAATAAAACAAGAATTTCTTGTTTTGAATGTTTCTTTGACTTACAATGAAAAGATTTCCCTACCTTCTCTTTGTCATTCTCTTATTGATTATAAGTTTCATTATTCTTCTTATCCTCTCCATTAGTTAGAATTAGTAGTGGTACTTGGAGATCTATCAACGCGATCTATTGTCCTTATAATGCTAGGAGATCCTTCAAGTTTTGCCTCTAAAGTTTAACTTGTGCCTAACGTTACAAGTCATTTATGAAGTTGAACAACTTATCCTTCTTCGACATGTTTTGCATGTCTAACATCAAAAATGTGAATTACCTCACATACTCTTTTACCAGACTTTCTTACCATAATTATGTCAAAGATTTACCTCAAGATATGAGGCATTGTTGGGGAGGAACTAATGTATTATAGTTCCTTCATTTTTTTCAATGTTAATAAGAGGTGTAATCGTGTTTATGTTATTAAAGTTTCTTATTCTCCATCATAGTTTTACATCATTGATTATGTATGTTCAAGTGATTAACACCTTCATCGAACTAGATACTTATACCATCATAAAGTAATTCTTCATATTCCAAAAAAAATGTCGAACTCTTTGGTTAGCCATCTTGAGACATGTTTGTGTATAATCCATCTGAGTATGTTATGCAATCACATTGCTCTGTGACCTAAGTCACAATAATCTAAGTTATTATATAATAAACCTTGCATATTTACATACCTTTAAAACTTCTTATCAAAATCAATGCCTTCCCGCATCATCAAACTTAGCATTACCTAATTGTGCTACTCTTTTTTGTCTCATCAATGTGCATCAATCCATGTTAACACTCATTACTCTTGAGCTTTCGTTGACATTATCCATTTGACTCGCAGATTTGCAAACCTTCAATTTATTTTCCACTTAACATTTCATCTTCATATCAACCTAAGTGTTAAGTATCGGCTAAAGCTTATTAATAGAGGCGACAATTTTGGACCAATCCATCTTAACCTAACCCAGCTTGAAGTTATCAGGTCATATTTAGGTTGATTGAACTTTATACAGAATTTAAACCCTGACACTGGTGTAAAGCCCAGCTCAAACATCCCAATCTCTTCTCTAACTTATTTTGGGTTATCCAAATGGCCTCAAACAAATGCTCGAGTCTGAATTTCCTGCAAAACTTGGGCCACCTTCCGATAGAATCAGGTTGAATGATCAAGCCCACAACCCATTGACTTGCCCATTCGTTACCAATTAAAAGGGTTTGATTCATATGCTTTATTCAATATCCTTTATTCTAGAGCCTTTTTGGATTTCAAGACTTTCAGTTATATGCAAACTGTTATAATTATTTTTTCTTACCTAAATCATTACCGATTTCATTCATAATCGAATTACATCCGCTTGTCAACTCTACATCTCTAAACTTTTACTTCCTTTCTCAATGCTAAATGTAGCTTCTGCATCGACTAAACGAGGCATCTGTGGTCAGTCATACTAGTCCAACTAAACAGGAGAGAATCAAAGAAAAACGAGTTTAATAGTGTAATAGTGGACTTTCCTAAAGATATGTGTCACATGATTGCATTTGATGAACATTTAATAGCCTCTGTTTCAATAAGATTCTTACTATAATAAGCGAGACAGCATACAATTTTTCTAACGTTATCCGATTTTTGCACGCAGAAGAAGAAAATGTAACAATATTTATTCTAAATATAGTTCTTCTTCAACTATAAATTGATAATTTCACACAAGAAAAACAATCCCGGAACAATGGAATCCGGTAAAAGGGTTTTGATCATTATTTCCATTATTTCATCCTCTTGCCTCTTTCCTTCTGAGGCCGGGGATGAAACTACTCTTCAATTAGTGTCAAACACGTGCAAGCAAGTCGGCGACGTCAATTCCTGTACGAAGGTTCTCAAAACTCTTCCACCTTCGACCAACCTACAGGGCATAGCCGTGTCTGCTCTCAACGTAGCAAAGAAACAAACCATAAGCGTGCGAGATTTCTTCAACGATATATCTAACAAGAACCCTCGATTCGAAAAGGCACTAAAGGTCTGTGCAGAACAATTTGAGGTATCAATTACTTCATTCAACCCAATGGTGCTTGAAGGAGGAACGGGAAGCTTGGATGTTCATTATGCACTAGATAACATGAAGGTTTGTGAAGATGGTTTGGCTAAGAGCAAAGTTCATATTGATGAAATTACCAGCAAGCTTCGTGAATGGATGCCGTACTTTACGGCTGCATATGCTACGGTGATGGCCGTGGAAAATACTGCTAAGTAATAACTAATCTCACAAAAATTTCCTGAGATTACTTGTTCAAGTATGTATTTTCCTTTTATATAATACTTTTCTTTTTCTTTTGTTTCTTTTCTTTGGTTTGCATGGTCATTATTTAAGGTTTATGACCTACTTCACATCTTAAACCTATCTTTGGAGGAATCCGAGAAAAAGAACTGATTAAGAGGAAGATGAGTTTTAAAAGCTTTCAATTATTTAATTTTTTTATTCGGTTTGATTTATTTTAATAAATCTTGTCGTTAATTAATTGGTTAATTTTATGAATTAATAAATTTTTATAATTTAAAATAAATTAATTTTATTTAACGATCTCTTTTTTAATTAAATTCAAATCTTTCAATAATTAAAAATAATTTTTTAATCATATTTTAAATTATTTAATTTTACTTAATTTGTAACCGATTTTATAATAACTTAATACTAATTGAACGTTTTAAACCTAAATCTTTTATTTTACCAATTTAACGTTCGGTTCATTTTCTAAAACATTAATTTTCAATACATCACCTTTAATATTAGCGTTGAACTTCAAAGTACTATCGAGCTTATAGTGGGAAAATAAAACATTGAGCTTTCGTTATCATTTTCAACCCTTCATACCACAAATATATATACATATATTGTATAAAAAACAATAGGCCTGTTAATTCAGTCAAAGAGAAAATAAATATCCTTTCAAGCTTTTCACACACACACAGACACACATAAACAATAGCTCCTTTGGATCGTGTGTCAATTATAAAAAACGTGTGATTAGTCAACAAATCTCTAATATAATTTTAACATGAAGACTTTAATGTTTAAGTTATTGTTTATTAAAAAATACAGAGAAAATAACAATTATTGATTGAAGAAAACAATTATTTTTTGGCATATGTTAATCATATGAAATCTAGATAATGAAAACATGATTAAGGAAAACAAGTGTTGCAAATAATGAAATCAATGGGAGATCATCAAAAGTTAAGTATAGGTCTCATGCGGATCATTAATTATCAGAAAACTTAAATCATTGACCTTTACATCACGATAAATGATCTAATATTTAAAAGGATCGATGTATATAAATTTAAATTGGCTAGCCAGATAATGTTTACTTATAACCCATTGTAATATGTAACGGTAGTTTAATTGCATATCCCGAATCGAATATGAATAGGCAAAAAATAGGGAAATGTGAAAAGTACCTAGTTTCGGTTTTGAAATTTAAAACAAAATTTCCGAAGCCGAAACGAACCTGAATCTACCGCCATCTTCACGGAAATCCATTACCGGGATGTGGTCTAGGCTTTTCTACAATTTTCTCAATACATAAGCTCTTTTAACGAGTTAGAGAATCCTTATGCTTACGATTGATATGAGCAACTGCGGGAGACCTTAACCTTTATATATATAGCTTCCGTATCGAACTTTCCTATCACCAGGTTGATATAGACAGGCCATACTAATCGAGATTTATTTTTCACTCAGACATCGACCCATTAATTTAGATAAATTATTGAGTCATTTTATTACCTTTATCCGAATAAAATTACGTAACTTAATCGATAATTTAATTAAAAACTAAAAATACAATTAAATGTTGTCCAATTTTACAAAAATGTCCAACACGCACAACTTTGAAATTCTTGCATATAGCTCCTTAAAACTAAATTGAAAGGATCTGTAGAGAAGAAAGAGGGAATCAAAACTAAAAATACAATTAAATATTGTCCAATTTTAAAAAAATGTCCAACACCCACAACTTTGAAATTCTTGCATATAGCTCCTTAAAACTAAATTGAAAGGATCTATAGAGAAGAAGGAGGGAATCAAAACTAAAAATGCAATTAAATGTTGTCCAATTTTACAAAAATGTCCAATACCCACAACTTTGAAATTCTTGCATATAGCTCCTCAAAACTAAATTGAAAGGATCTATAGAGAAGAAATAGGGAATCATCGATGCAAGAACACCTTAATAAGCCCTCGTACTTAGTCACTGACAAGAAGTAAGTGCCACTGGTCTAGGCTTTTTTATAATTTTCTCACGTGTAAGCTCTTTTAACGAGTTAAAGAATCCTTATATTTACGATTGATATGAGTAATTGCGGAAGACCTTAACCTTTATATATATAACTTCTGTATCGGATTTTCCCATCACAAGGCTAATATAGGCAGGTCCATACTAATTGGAATCTATTTTTCACTCGAACTTCGACCTATTAATTTGAATAATTTATTGGGTCACTTTATTATCTTTATCTGAAACAAATTATGTAGCTTAATTGATAATTTAATTGAAAACTAAAAATACAATTAAATGTTGTCAAATTTTACAAAAATGTCCAACACCCACAACATTGAAATTCTTGCATATAGCTCCTTAAAACTAAACTGAAAGGATCTATAGAGAAGAAGAGGGAATCATCGATGTATGAACACCTTAATAAGCCCTCGTACTTAGTCACCACTGGCACTTACTGGCATGAAGTAACGATCTAAGCAAACATCCTGAGAAGTGTCAAGTCTTAGGCTTGGATCAAGACATGTAAATCCCAAGCTTACTTAGATAAGAAATTGTTAACGAGGTATCGGGAGTTGAACGTGTTTGACTGTCACATTTATGTTCTATGAAGTCAATTGCACCGAAGTCCCCCCCACTTTCATGGGAATTGGTAAATTTTCAACCATCTTTTTTAGATTATTCAGCGATACATTTTAAAAGCATGGACCTTTTCTCTTTTAGAAGCGTTTTTTAATATTAATTTTTAATTTTATGCCAATAAAAAAAGAAGGACTTGTCGAGCAAATTCTGTTCAAAATTAAGACATACAAACCAAAGACTCAAACATTGCAGGATTATAACGTAATCAACATACATAAAAGTCCAAGTAGCTACGCAAATATAACTCCTATATTGTTATATAACTCTACACAACATACATAAAAGTCCAAGTAGCTACACAATATTGTTTAGTTTTCTCTAGAAACAATGGACTGCAGAAGTCGAAAGTTGAAATCTGACGGGTCACTGATATTGATTTAATATCTATAGGACTTTAGTTTAACGGGACCGAAACCCAAAGTCTATTCCAACTACCAAACGACATTCTAAGTTGTTACAAGTCAGCCGCGTAAACATTTTCCTTACACTTCCATGTTCCATGCATTTTCTAAACAAATCAAATGATTCTGTAACTTCCATAAGTCGTCTTCAAATACAAAGCTCACCAAACTTGACCTTCGTCATTTCTCTCATCCTTTCCTTCTGTGTTTTGTTGAAGAGAGAGATATGGCTTATCGTGCTATTATGACAATTTCTTGCCTTGTAACCCTTATACTTCTGCAACCTATGGTTGCTAGAAGTGATCTTTTAACTCCAATTCTTTCACCTATTCTTGGTATGCTGTCTGCTTGATCACCTAATTTAGAAGTTGTATAGTCTACTTCCATGTTTTTTCCGTTTTCTTCTTTTTGTGTGATGTTGTATCGGTTTCTTGGTTACAGACCAAGTATGCAATCACGTCGAATGTGGAAGAGGAACTTGCAAGCCGAATAACAGTAGTACTTTCTTCTTCGAATGTGAATGTGCTGACGGTTGGAGGCAAACCCGATCTGGCTCTAGTGATAGTCTCAAATTTCTTCCTTGCATAATCCCGAACTGTGAGTTCTCGACCCTTTTCTCTGCTTTCCCTTCTCAGTTTAATCAGTTTCAATCTTTGATCTCCTTCCACTAGCTTCTCTTTTATCTTGATATTGATACAGTCATCCCCTTTCCATGTATTAGATTGTATGGATCGATCATAAGACTTAAATTGCTCTCTCATAGTTTTATCATAGCTAGTTACAAGCAACCCTTGCCCAGAATCTAATGAAATCTAAATGATTTAGGAATGGCAAATTAAGTCTGGCCTGATCTTAGTTCAATAAAATCAAGTTGACTTAGTATAATTGATTAAGATAGAGCTGTTTTATTCTTTTAGACCTTAATTACATCGAGTTTGAAATGAATTCGAATCGAGAAAATGTCAAAAGCAAAATGGAAACAAGTTTAGAGTAGGAATGGGATGCAGCTCTTGACTGGAAGGAGGAAATAGTCGCCAGGGATAACTAATTTAGACACGTCTAGAGTTTGGAAGGTGAATCAAGTCCTTCAAGCCAATGTCTATTTAGACACGTCTAGAGTTTGGAAGGTGAATCAAGTCAAAAGCATATCTCTAAAATACGTTTCAAGCCAATGTTAGTTAAAAAAAAGTTGGTGATGAGTGGTAACTGGTAAGTAATCAGTCTTTTCAGGGACTTTTGCCGTGTTCAGGTATATGTCAAGTTCTTGTATTTGCCTTGTGCAGGTGGAGTAAGTCAAAGTTTTAAATATTTATTATGAAGCAAAACGATGAATCTGTTTATGATGCCTTGATTAAAAATTAATCTGTTCCGTCGTTTCTAATTAAAGTAGGCATAATATATTATAACTGGTACCGAAGAAAATTATTTAATTTTTTATTTTAAAATAATTCAGATTTTATTACAATTTTCTCAGGTACCATGGATTTCTCATGTGACTCAGCGCCTTCGCCAGCTTCGGGTAGATCGGCCCCCAATAACCAGTCATTCTTTGATCGTAAGAACAATTTAATGATTCAAAAATTGAATAAATTATACTAAATTCTCTTTTAATTTGGATTTTTTATTTTAATCTATAAGTTTTAAAAATTATTACTTTTCTGATATTTCATTTTTATGTAACATGTATTCTTCTTTAAAAAATCTAACGAGAAATGTCGTTTTGTCTTTGCTTTTGTAGCCTGCTATTATGTGGATTGTAGAGGTGGCTCCTGCAACAAGAAATCTAACAATTTGAGCTACCAATGCACATGTTTAGACGGTTATCATAACCTTCTCAATCAAACTGCCTTTCCATGCTACAAAGAATGTATGCTATGAAACTTTTCGATACCCGATTCTTATTTTCTGTTTGTTTCTTGAGAATTGACATTGAGTTCTGGTCCTGGACTTGAAGGCGCAATCGGAATGGACTGTAAGAATCTTGGTGTTAATATAGCAAACACATCTTCTCCACCAGCACCTGCATTGTCTGATAATGGTAGCAATCAAGGTAAGGTTTGTCAAAGTTAAGCTTCTGTTTCTGTTTCATCTCCTTGTTTTTATTCTCAGTTGTGAATAAAATTTGGAGATGAGTTAATTATTCTTGTTTATTCTGTCATTCAGCTACTTCAATTCCACTTGGACACTTTGGTTGGCTAATTGTACTGGTGATTTCCCTGGCATTGACTCTGGGGAAATAGAACAGCAACGTATGGACTTCTTATCTCGGGTGGTTTCACATTCTTTTACACATTTTTATCACTATAAGATCACTTGTTTTTGTTTGATGTCTGACACCTGGTTTACGTGGTCATGAATCTGTCATTGTATGATCTATAATTCTTATACTTCTTGATTGAATAAAACATTTCTTTATCCTCTTCTGTAATCCTGTCGTTTTTGCTTCCCATAAACAGTGGAAGTAAAGAGGTCATTACATTACATTACAATCTAAATCACTGTTCCATGGTCGCATCGGTGACTCGTGGCTTTAATATATCCAGTTACTGACAAATCCTTCCACGGCAAGGAGTTGAAAGTTAAAACCATAATAAATGTATCCGTGTGTTATTGAATATATGGGTCCCCGTAGCTCGGAGCTGGACCAACATCTTTAAATGTATTCACGAGTGAACATCTGTATGGCTGTAGAAACAAAAAGATTGGGACGATGCGCACGCACCTGTTGATTGATTGATAAGTGATACCCATCTTACAAATTCAACAACGTAATCTAACCTTATCACCAACTAAATCACTTATAGTACGGCGCCTCTAAATCGGCGGCGTACGGCCCACGTTGCATCATTATCGTAGCCATATAAGAAAAAATATATATTTCTCAGCACTAGTGATTCTAGACCGACCTACCATCTCATTTCCCATTTAGTACACGATCTCTGTGTCTCTTTTCCCGATTGAAACATTCTTCGGTTTTTGTGTGTGAATTATTGCTTACTTTTTTCAATTTCTTACTATGCCATCCATCTTTTATGCTTGAACGTTTCTCGAGCGTCGCTTCTTTTACCAATGAGGTTTCCAATTTTGTCAATCACTAACTTGCTACTATTGTGTGTCTTCCTCGTCTTTCTCAGGAGTAGATCACCTGGCTTATCCTACTTATAAACATTTATTTATTTAATAAATATAATTTATAAATAAATATTCATGCAATAGAATAGAAATAAAGTTACTGAAACAGATAATCATAACCCTCTTTTTATGACTTATTCTGGTCGACTATTTCTCTTTACGTTCATCAACGTGTCACGTTTATTTAATACCGATCAGTAAAGTTTTACTTGTTCTTTTTCAATGCGTTTATTTATTGGCTTAGTAAACAAGGTTGATTCTTGGTATACAGAAACAGTGAAATGCAATGGTCTCCAAAGTCCAACCCTATTCCTATTAACTCTCGGGAGGGAGGTAGCTCTAGGTAGCTCAACCATCCTAGTCTGAGCTCGAAAATTTTGGAGGCCTTGGAAATTGGAGCTACATGTCCATGTCTTCTAGCTTTTTGCATATGTGACAGCAACCAAGTCACCCTTTGATTGGTGTCTATTTGCCAAACTTGGTCCCACGTTGTCGGTCACTAAAGCTTATGATCTATATTTTACATTAAGCTTACAATATTACCAGGATAGATGGAGGTTAATATATTTGGACGAAGCTATAATATGAAGATACCATTTCCTTTACTTTCTTAGGTTTAGAGAGCGTATAATCATTAGGAACCTATAAAGATAAGCTAAAATAAAGAATGGAGACTATAAAACATGGCTTCTTAGCGGTGGTGCTCTGGTGGGCTTGTGCTCCAATTAATAGGGATTTAAGGCCCTGGATGAGTTTATTGACTTCATTGTTTTTCGCATTATCTAAATGAAACTCAAGTGACGTGATTGAGACATTTGATGGGATTTTCTGATGGGAAGAGCATTCGATGCATGTATTCGGCAATTTGCCAATTTTCAAGACCCGAATTGAACGGATAGCTTGTCGTCCCATTTGGGAAGATGTTAGTCATTTCATTCCAACGTAATGTTAAGTCCCTTGAATGAGTGGTAATGGAGCGTCAATTACGATGTAGATAATCAAAGAGTGCACTCGTACTCAACTTGAAACTGATGAGAGTCAGAGATCGATTAAGAGTGTTTGTCAAGTGGGGGATATTGGAATTCCGTATAAATATAGTCTTCTTCTGTTAAGCAAATTAAGTGACTCTTACATCTCCATCTTTGATGTTTGACCCCTTTTTGTTGTTGGTGGTTTCTATCTTCATTTTCTTAAACGCCTCACTTTCATTTGTTCTTCCATGTTTACTCTCCATTTCCCAATAATATTTATAAAAAATCATAATTATACATTATAAATGAATTATTTAATAAATATATATTAACAACAAAAGAAATCTAAAAAATTATAAATTTTAATATATATTAAAATACCAAAATTACGGAGTTTGAGTAGAGATTCATTCCATTTTTTGAGATAGAGAGGATCCTATGGTACAAGCAGTATCATGTTGAATGATGATAATAAGATCCTTCTGCTCTACCAACCAAAGCACCACACGTTAACCACTTTCTTTATCAGACTCTAAATCTTAGCGTGCCCATTTTTCCAAATGTTTTAAATCCGATTTTATCATCTTGATAGGATGAGACTCAGCAATAAATCATTAGTCATATATCTTTTAGTTATTGGGAGAAGAATAAATGAACGAACAACTGCTCCTTACGTTTCTTTCTTTCTGCTGAAATGGCCGGAATAATCATTACGAGACTATGGTCACTTGGTGCTTGCTTGCTTGTTAGACACAAAATGATCTGGTCGCTAGTGTTATTGTTTTAGAGGTTTTTTGTGTCCCATTATACACAAATGATTAATGGTTCTAGATGCGCTGGTAATGATTCTAATCCTTTCAACTTTCTAAATAGTTTTCTCACCCTCAAAGTAATGACAATATGAAAATCTAGTTCTTTTCTTTTTTTCCATTTTTTAATTGAAAGATAAGTTTATATGACTTTACACTTGTATGGTCTAACATAATTTCTGGGTACCTAAGGGCCATCCTTCATTAAATTTAGACCGACGTGCTAAGGACAATACCATTGCGAAATGGACCAGATGAAACTGACCAAATACCTATATTTTTTCTTGTATGATAATCCAATTAGCAATTGCAATAGAGTCGACTTTGGTCTATACTTATGTAGTTCGAGTTTAATCGATTTAAATAAATTTAATTTTCTTATTATTAATCGAATTTAAGTGAAATTAGGTAGATTTGATTCTATTTTATTAGAAGCTAATTATTTGTTGAAGGTGCTTTTGATTGGATGATGAGGAAGCACCTGATCATGGCAGGATCATAATATGCATCGCCATCGCAATTAAGAAACCGGTAGTCATGTGGCAAACTCGGAACTTAATTCATACAGTAGCCTGACTTATCCATATCGTTTTCTATCCTTCATTCAATTTCTTCAGATTGCAATACGACTCCGTCATAATCCATCGCCATCCAAACCCGTTTATCAACTTTAATTAACCCATTTCAATGGCACAAATACAATCCTTTGGTTTACCATATTTAGCAATTCAATGTATGCTCCTCTAGAATCCCAAACAAAGTTTGCCCTCGAGTTCATGGTAATCGAGAAAGGTGAGACTGAGCACGAGTATAGAAATGAAGTTGAAGAAGATAGTACCATAATTAAAAATATATATATTCATGATTTTCAAGCCCAAATCATGTGAGAATACTAGGTAAGAAAAGCACGAATCTGACATTTTTCAGACCGAGTTCTCTTTTCCAGGCACAACGATGATGATTGTGGCTTGACCCAAGGCCAACTAAACTTCCCTGGTGTTTAAACAAAGTCCTATGTGTTATGGGATTGTGTGGAAAGCAACAAAGTGTTGGAATATTTGACAATCCAAGTACAAACATTCTCCAGGAATTCAATTTACAGCCCCACTTATTTGACCGTTTCTATTGACACTTTCTGTGATTCGTCTCCATTATCAAGGGTTCTTTGCCAGTAAGTCTTGTTTAGGGATAAACTAACTGAGTAAAAAGCACAATATTAGATAGAATTGTGCAAAGCATGAAGATATTATACATCGAATGGAAGTAATTATAGGATTATTTTATTAAATTTTATATACTTTAATAATTAATACATGTCGAAGTCTACAATTTATGAATAAGATGTCTATTAAGTCTTATGAGTATGTTGAGAAAATAAAATTTAGAAAAGGATCACTAATATAATTAAGAATTAATTATAAAATAAAATTTTAAATAATTATGATCTACGTAAAAGAAAAATTGAATCAAATCGAACAATTTTGGAGCATACTCCCTGTTGTTGGTTTTCCTCTGAATAATGGGTAAGAAACAAAAGACTATGAGACGGTGCAGTTGAAAGGAAAAGAGAAAAGGGAAAAGCTTTTGTTTTCTATCGCATAGCTTTAATCAACTTTTGATCCGATACAGAAACGGAGACTAATGAACAAAAAAGCAAAGATGATGACGTAGCCACGCATGCGATACACGCGCCCAGCTAGCCGGTACACCGTACATACAGTACATAACAAGAGTGGTAAATAGTAAGTACTGCGGGGGAAAAAAGGAAAACGAGAACCAGTAAGAACAGAGAATCACTGGTATTGACACAATTTTGAGGTTCTGATGCAACGAGTGCATAATTTCGTCTGTACGAACGTGTGTGTTGGATTGGTCAGGCTCAGGGCTCTTACTCTTGCTTTTTCTGTCGGTCTTGTCACCTTGTCTGGTTTGGAGAAAGCCAAAGCCTGAGGCTAAGCTGAAGAGCGGATGTTCAAGTTCAACCTCCCTCCATTATTCTAGTTTCGTGATGCTACGTGGCATTCCGTTGAATGAGATGCAGATGGAGATGGGACCAGTTCCTGAATTGGATCGGAGTCTTGTCTCCGAGGAAGTGTGAAATTTACGATTTATATATTAGGATGAAATAAAACAAAAGTTTAGAAATAGAATATAACAAAAATTAGAGACAGTAAAGTGTTTAGTTATAATAGATAAAACAGATAAAATTGTATATTTTGATAACAAAAATATATTTAGTTATAGTTGATAGAATATAGAAAATAGCGTCAATAATCAAAATATCCCAGTAGTATAATATGATTGGAAATATGTAATTCATTGATTATTTTAAAATGAATTATTTATATTAGTATTTTTTTTAATTGTATCTATAAATAAGGGATTAAAAAATGAGGAACCTAAAAATTTAATGAAATGAGCTATTGAATAGTAAAAAATTCTTATAAGTTATCAATAAAATGAATTACATAAATATTTTTTATAATTATATCAATATTTTTTAATTGTGTTTGTATTTTTTAATGACGATGAAATAAAATGAATAACTTAAATATTTAATGAAATGAGAAATTTAAAATTTTATTGAAATGAGTTATTGAATAAAAAAATCTTACAAGTTATAAATTTTAATACATAATAATTTAATAAAACATCTAAGCATTCATAAAATTAATTACATAATAGGTTAAAGATACATTCAAACCTTATATTTTATTAAGAATATCTTTTTTTGCTATTTATAGTAATAATATGGGGATATTTTTATCTAACAGTCTATGTGTTTTGTTTCTGTGACAAGCACAAGAAAGTTGTGCCACAGTTTTAAAAGAAGCAAAAAATTTGTATTTTTGTAAATTAAAGACGGAACAAAAATAGGCAATGTCAACAACCAAACACTATTGAACACAAAATTTTATGTTTTATTATCTGTCCTAACTCACAAAGACATCAACTATACGCAGCATTAACGTGAAGGGGGAAGTTTCATCTCCCAAATGGGGTCCCCTCCGTTTTCCCCTAAGATTAGGTTTTGTTGGGATTAAGTGTTCATTATTTAACCAAAAATATGCGAAGACCTTTAATTGCTTTAATATAGAATGAGAATGAACTTGATCAACCTAAAGTTCAAGGTTAGACCAAAAAAGACTTTGAATTTCGATCCAACGTGTATTCAGATCATATAATTTTAGTATAATTAACAAAAATAATATTTTTATTTATATTAACTTACAAATTAAAACGACATAATTAATTATATTAATAATGGTTACAAGTAGAAATAGAATTTAAGGATCATATTTGTAAATGTGAGGATATCAAGCCATGATGAGCATGGCCTAGCACCGGCATTGTTTGGCATTATTTAGGAAGGACGATGACAAAAGAACGTGGTTGACCTATATCTCCCTGTCGTCTTCTTATCAAGATACGTATATGTGTTCTGTATTGTTTTATGTTATTCAGGACCTGTTAATTGAAACATAATCAATGTTAAGCTTTACTAATTCATCTAGTTAAGCTACTTAAAATCAATTTTGGATCTTACTCCCTGCTCTTGGTTTTCATGTCAATAATGGGTAAGAAACAAAAGAAGAAGAGATGGTGCAGTTAAAAGGAAAAGATTTAAAAAAATGGAAAAGAAAAAAGCCTATGGTAGTCTTTTGTTTTCTTTCTAGCTTGAATCAACTTTTGGTCTGATACAGAAACGGAGACTCCCGAGTAAATGATTAAGAAACCAAAAAGAGAAAGATGATGACGTAGCCACGCATGCGACTCACGCGCTCTGTTAGCTAGAACAAACAGGAGAGACTGGTAAGTAGTTAAGTGCCAAGGGGGTAAAAGAAACAAAACTAGTAAGAGCGGAGACACAGAGAATCACTGGTACTGGTAGGGTTAAAAGGGTCTAATTAAACAAGTGCATTATTTCATCTGTACGAACATGTGTATTGGATTGGTCAGGACTCAGGAGTCGGGGCTCTTTCTCTTGCTTTTTTCTGTCGGTCTTGTCACCTTGTCTGGGTTGGGGAAAGCCGAAGCCGGAGGCAAATGCTGAAGAGTGAAGAACAGGTGTTCAGGTTCAACCTCCCTCCATTATTATAGATTAGTGATCCTACGTGGCATTCTGTTGACGGAGATGCAGGTGGAGATGGAGATGGAGATGGAGATGGGACCAGTTCCTGACTTGGCTTGGGGTCTTGTTGTCTCCATGGAAGTGAGAGATTTTAAGGAATGCGAGAGGGAAGCTTCATCTTCCAAATGGGGTCCCCTCCGTTTTCTCCTAAGATTAGGTTTTGTAGGGATTAAATCTTCTTTATTTAATAAAAATTTTGATACTTTAAAATTCTTCAACTTCGAAGACGTTTAATTATTTTTTTTAATCTACAAGATATTTTAGGAGGGTTTCAATTAAAAGAAGACATCTTTAAATCATCTACATCTATATTAATTCTCACTCACACCAGATCAACTCGTATGAGATAAAGTACTGGTTAAATAAAATTTTTCATTCTCAGGATTCAAATTTAAGATCTCTAATAAAAAAATAAGAGTGCTGAATCACTTACACCAATTATATTTAATTAACGTTTAATTACTTTTATATACGTGTCAATACTCTAACACTAACACGTGGAAGACATGCACCATACGCAGTTCGAATAATTTCAAAGATTTTGAGAACTTAAAAAATTATCCAATCACTCCGAAGGATCTTTTTTTTTTTTGAAACGTAGAGGATTGCACGCCAGGATGAGCATGGGGTAGCACTGGCATTGTTAGGCATTATTTGTAGGAAGGTCGTTGACAAAAGCACATGGTTGACCTATATCTTTCTGTCTTCTTCTTATCAAGAGATGTACATGCGTTCTGTATTGTTTTATGTTATTCAGGACTTGTTAATTGAGTTGTACTAAAAAACAGGGATCTATAAGCTATGGAAATATGTTTAGATTACTTGCTCACGAAATGCTAAATTTATAAGATATTTTGTAATGAATCATTGGAATGTCTTATCGCAGGAACAGAAACATAAGCTTAAGGCTTAGTACACAGTACATGTGGGAGTTATGTGCTATAACCAATGATTAGTTACCAATTCGTTGGCTTATGCCTCGTTCGCAGGTTTCCAAGGAGCTTTCCCTTCGTAGACATGGCCCCCTCTTTCATTTATCACACTAGTCCCTACACACTCCATAGTCCATACTCCCAAAAATTTATGTACTTCTTCTTTGACCCTTCTTCGATAAGTCTTACGTTCTCTAAAAAATTTAGTTATTCTATAACATTTTTATGTGTCATTTATATATTAATATTTTAAAAGTTTATATTAATGATACTCTATTTTTAAAAAAATTAAAATTTAGTAAAATTTAATAGATAAATCATCAATTTAAGTTATATAATATCACTATTAAATAATATAAACCGGTCAAAATTAATATAATTTTTAAAATAAAATTTTAAAACATAATTAAATAAATTTATACCTTTATCTTTATTACTATTTTTATTCTCTATTTAAAATTATTTTAGTAATATTATAATATTATTTAAAGAAAATATTAAAATACCATATTATATTTTAAAATTTTAAAAATAATATTAATATTTAAAATGATCTTATGTCTTTACTCATTATCTCCAACGATTCTCCTAAATGTTGGCACTGTTGGTTGAGCTTTGGTATATGTGGGTTGGTTTTCTTCATGACTTACTATTTGATTTTTAGCTTAAAGTAGAAAAGTAATCTTTAGATATTAGGATACAACTATTGCTGGTTGTTCCTTTGGGGGACACCCTATAAAATTAGAATATTACAGAGCAAATTAGAAGGACCCTTGTTCAAGAATGACTCACACATCTCAATAAGTGGTCAAAAAGCTTTGTAACATTCAAGTATAACCAAAATATTGCATAATG